>CM038146.1:82074909-82329968 GCA_021437245.1 Aegilops speltoides | reverse complement strand
GCTCCAAGTTCCAACACCCAGAGCCCCAGTTGAGCTGCGGACCTTCAACAATGTCGGCTCCGACCTTCGGGGCGGTGGATGCCCTCCTCCGTCACGAAGGAGGACGTGTTAAAGCTGCGTGAGGCCAAGTACCTGTCTTACGAGATTTCGCACAAGTTGCCCGCTCAAGGGCAGGCCGTACCCACTCCTGAGCCCGGTGAGTACGTCGTCTTCGTATCCCACATCCGTCGGGGTTTCGGCTTCCCGACGGACCCCTTCATGAGAGGGCTCATGTTCTACTATGGGCTGGATTTTCACGACTTGGCTCCGGAGTCCATCCTCCATATTTCAGCATTCATTATCGTCTGCGAAGCCTTCCTCCGCGTCACCCCCCACTTCGGCCTGTGGCTGAAGACCTTCAATGTGGGCGAAGATGATCGGGGCGTCAAGCGAGTCGTGGCGGGCGGCCATAGCGGGAGGACCGATGCCCGTGGCCCAAGGGCTCCTTCCAAGAGGAGCTCGGCTTGTGGCGGCAGGAGTGGTTCTATATCACCGCTCCGAAGGCGGCGAGCAAAAGCCGCCACCTTCATTCCGCCCGGGACCTCCACGACGGTTGATGTCGCGGGTCAACCAAGGGCTCAATTGGGGGCCGTCCGAAGACGTGCCCTTATTGCAGGGCCGGATTAGAGACCTCCAAGCGAGGTAGATTGATCTGGTAGTGGTGATGCAGGTCATGCTGATCGGCGTCTTACGCCACTGGCGCCATCCTCTCCGGTTATGGAATTCAATCCGGAGGGACCACGAATTCTCCAACACTTCATGGAGTGCGACACGGTGGAGATGTACAAGTTGTTCTTGGACCGCGGTGGCATGTCGGAATTGACCGAGGGCGCGGGCTTAAGCTGTCGCTGGATACTCGGTGAGTAGCTCGGTGTTGAGCGTTCCGTTTGTTTGCTTTTCTATAATTCGCCTTCTAACCCATTATCTTTCATCAGGAGTGGGTAGCGCGAGCAAAGCTAATAAGGTGTCCGGCCCCCCTCCCAGAGACCGCACCGGAGCCCGTGCTGGTCAAAATGTTGGAGGTCGCGCCCGTAGAAGAAGCGATGGGGAAAATAGAGGAGCTATCACCTGCCTAAGGCGCTTGGAAGGGGATCGAAATCCCTCCTTCGGGGAGAAGAGGACCGCCTCAAGACCCGGAGGCCAAAGCCCCTAAGCGGGGGAAGAAATCTTCACCGGAGGGTCCTGCGTCCGGGGAGACCCCGGACGTACAATCGTCTCTAAAGGATCAGCCCTCCAGCGAGCCGTGAGTAGGGAAAGGGGAATTCATTAATAAGAAAACATCCGTATTTGTGCTTCTGAGGATAACCGAAATTTTTACCTTATAGTTCGGATCTGCGGCCTTCCCAGATGAGTTTGTCTTCGGGGGATCTTCGTCCGGAGATGATGGAGAGCGAGACGCCTCCGTCTGCTGCGCCGTCGGACAGGGTAGACGAGCCTGAAGTATCGTCACGGAGGGTATCCCCAAGCCCAGTGGAACCGGAGAGTTCGGCGCTGACTAGTGTTCGGCCGGGGGAGTTGAAGGATCTGCTCGAGAGGGCGTCCATCTCAGAAGATCACCGTACTTTGATGAGTATGGTGATTGGGAAGGTTTCGTCCGCCGAAAGCAGATTGCAGAATGCGTCGGGAGTTCTTGGCGGGATTTGAGAGTGCGTAAACGGCGCACCTTCTTGACAGTTTGCACATAGAAGTCGCCTGTATAGATAGTAGCCCACGAGACTCGGTAGGTTGTCGAAAGCGACAGCGTGCGAGGATCAAAATCGTAGGTATTGAGTGTCGCCTTTCCTATGCGGTGGCGGATAGTCGAGGGCTAGCGGACTGGTGGAGTTGTCGAGTTAATGCGGCAACTTGATGTGGCGGATCACGGACATCGCTTGTCAACCGGCGACTTGGCGAGTCGCAAGGTAAATGAATTCTCCACATCACTTATTTAAGGGGCCAAAGCCGCCTCTTATAGTATTTATCTTGTGATGCGAGATGGTGCTGCCGCTGTGGAGAGCCTTGGGCGAGCTTGCTCAAGCCAAGGAGCAAGCGAGAAGAGTGATCACGGCTGCCTCGAGGCGGCCGAGGAGTTAAAAGCGAAAGGGCTGCACACTTGTCTAGCGAGGAAGAGATGGCCGGATTGGCCGTGAAATTGAAGGATGCTACCGACCACAATGAGGCTCTTGAAAACGAGCGCCTATCGGAGCGAGAAGATCTGGGGAAGGCCACCGCCGAGGCCAAGGATGCCCGTTCTGCAATGCGGGCTATGAAGGAGGAGTTGCACCAGGCCGGAGACATTGTGGCTGGCAAGCCTTTCCTGCTGCGTCGCCGGTTTATGGATCCAAATTATGCCCAGCTTGGCCAGCTGTGGGGTCCGGAGGATCCATATATGGACTTAGCGGCAAGTGCGGCGGATGTCGTTGTGCACTTCCGGAGTCAGGAGGATCACAAGACGGAAGAGCTCTTTTGGTCTCAATTCCATAGTCCGGATCGTTCACTTCCGCTGACCGATCGGTTGGCCGAATGGGCTGAGCTGAACAGGTTGTCCGGACTGGCCATGACTTATATCGTGGCTCATGCCTGGCCAGAGAGGGCCAAGGCTACGAGCTATTTTGGCTTATTGCAGCAATTTCTTGGAGCGGTGCCGCATATCAAGGAGATGAAGCGGTCGGCTTGCATAGAAGGTGCGCGGATGGCCCTTGCCCTTGTAAAGACACATTGGACAGAAATGGATGCCACCGCTGTTGCGACCCGGAGTTTGGACGAAAGCCGGTTACCCGCCGAGCACTATTTTGGGGAAGTTATGCGTGGTGCTCGTGTAATAGAGTCGCAGTGCTCGAAAAATGTCACGTTCAAATGAACGTTTTATCTTGTAAGACAAATATTATGATGTAACCACTTTTTGTACTTGTGCGTTCCAAGTATTGAAATATCTCCTATGCGGCCGTTTATGTATACGTTTGTATAACTTTGAAAGATGGCGATCTTGACTTCAGCCCCACACACAAGGTGTGGGGGTGTTCGCAAAAAATAGCACATTTTCACACTTAATCCGACGTCTCGGTCCTGTTAAGGAGGTGGTAGTGTAGCAAATGAGGCAATCCGGACTATGATGCTTTATCACTTTCACTTAGCCATTGGAGTTCGAGGTGGGGCTATGATATAGCCCACAGAACCAGCCTTCTCGGTTCAGGCGCTGTGTGCCTGACGGAAACGGTCCTTCGTCAAGCGAAATTCTAAACATTCCAGGTAGTCGATCGAGTGGTTGACCAGGTCTCATTTGTATCATGACGATCGGTTTTGGCTTTCTCTCTTGAGGTGCTCGCCCACCAAACCGGGGCACAATCGCGATAGTTCTCCTGGTGCCACGTTAGCCGATGATATGGAGCGTAAGGCAGCAAAACACGAGGCAGGCAAACCCAACATTTGACCAAAGACATGATTCGAGCTGATGCATATAAGGCCTAACTTCGAGGCGCGAACACTCCCTAAGGTGTTCGGTCTTTATAATAATGGGCGAACAATGCCCTAAGCCCCTAGTGTCCGGTAAGGGCAAGGTCCTCACGCGGCCCGATGCCAAAGCGTCGAGCTCAATTTGGTTATAATGAGAAACCAAGGGATTATAACAACAAGAGACGATAAAAAAGGTTTACGCAGGTCTTAATCTGAAAAGAATCCTTGCGGCGGGTCCCTCTGCGTCTGCGCTGTGTCTCCGTTGTGCCGTTATCACGGGCGGGTGTGCACGTTGTTCATCTGTAAAAGAGAGGAACTTAGTTTGGAAGGAAATCATGCGAAAAAAATATATCTGAAGGAAAAATATAAATAAATAAGTAAAGCGGAGTCTATATGAGCTCGCTGTTGCGCAGCCCCTTGTGAAGGGATGTGCGGCTAGGTAGCCCCTAGCTTATTTATGCCGGACTCGTCTGACCATGTCCGGGGTCTTTAAATGACCCTCGCACTGAAATGATGCCACGTGGACCGGGCATCTTAAGTGTAAGAGACGCGTAATGTGGTATGGCGTTGAAGCGGACAAAAGCTTCTCGTCCCAAGAGTGCTTGATAGCTACTTTTAAATGGGACGATATGAAAGATTAGTTTTTCGCGTCGAAAGTTATTCGGTGATCCGAACACAACTTCTAGTCATAAGGAGCCTGTGCACTTGGCGTAAGGGCCTGGCGTCACTCCTTTAAAGGAAGTGCGGCTGTGTCAAATTTCAGTAAGGTCTATCCCCAACTTGCGGATTGTGTTTGGATATAGCAGGTTTAAGTCACTGCCTTCGTCCATCAGGACTTGTGTAAATTGCAGTCCGTCGATTATAGGATCCAATATCAGGGCAGTCCATCCTGCATTTCGAACGGTTCTGGAATAATCCAGGTGGTTGAAAGTGATTGGTTTTGATGTCCAATCTCTATGTTCCGCTGGGTTGGACCGTGCAAGACCCATTTTAACGGGTGCCGCACTATTTTTCCGTATTATCACATGAAGTGAATTTACTGCTTTGACCTCTTGTGGGAAAGTCTTTTGTTTTCCGGTGCTCTGTTGGTGGGGTTTATCATCATCTTCGCTTGATGCGTCGAGCCCCTTGTGTTTGGCGTTTAATCGGCCGGACTGTTTGAAAACCCAACAATCTCGGTGGGTGTAGTTTGCGAGCCTTAGAAGTCTTGTGGATTTGACATATCCGACCCAAAATTTTGTTTAAGTTGGATAGCTCATCGCTGTTATCCTTAAGAGGCGATGTTTCGTTGTTTGGCCGCGAGATTTTGAATCCGGCATTGACCGTTGTGCTCTTTGGGCTTTTCTCTTTATTCCGGCGCTGGTCTTTTCTGCGCCGTGATTTTCCGTTTCCATCTCGATCTCGGATGTACTTGGGTCATTGGTGCTGCATCTTGCTAGCCAGCTATCCTCTCCGCACAAAAGCGGTCATGAGGCTTGTTAGCGCGGACATTGTCCTCGACTTCTCTTAGCCAAGGTGTCGGCAAGCCATTCGTCTCGGACGTTGTGTTTAAAAGCTGCTAAGGCTTGACGTCCGGACGATCGACTATTTAGTTCTTTTGGTGAGGAACCTGTTCCGAATTTATGGTCTTGACTCTCCGGGCTATTGAGTTATATGACTTAGATCATCTCGCATCCGGAGGGCGGACATAAGTTCCTTGAAAGTTTGCTCTAAACGCATCCTCGAGCTCTTCCCAACTTCCAACAAGTGTTTTACGGGAGGCTTTTGAGCCAATGACGGGCTGGCCCTTTGAGCTTGAGGGTAGGTATTTTATGGCATGGAGATCATCTCCTCTAGCCATGTGTATGTGTAGTATATAATCTTCTATCCAGGACTCGAGTGCTGTTGTTCCGTTAGAGGCCTCTATGTTTATGGGTTGAAATCCTGCTGAATTCATGATCCAGCACCTCGTTAGTGAAACATAGTGGGTGTCTGGCGCCCAGATTTGGGTGTACCACTGTCTTGGACACTTGGCATGTTGCATTGCTTCCTGGGGCCCTCTTCTTTGGCCCGTAAATGGACCTGGCTGGGCCATTTGTCTTTCCAGGGTCATTAGTCGGCTTATGTGCGGCGCCGCTTTCAGATTTTGGCCTATCATCTGGCCGTCTATCCAACCAGGCAGCCTCTTTGTTTTTTGACTGTGGGGGCTCTATGGCCTTCTCGTCAAATTCTGGCAGCAGCTTGCGCTTCGGGTAGCTCTTTGATTGATGGCCATTGCCGTATTTGTCTGCGGGTTTGAGCACTTTGCTCCACCTCATTCTGAGTGTATCTTCCGCTGTTTTCAGCTTCCGTTTTTCCTTTTTCAAACTTCTTGCGGTGGCGACGAGTATTTTCCGAAGGTTTTTATTCTCCGGCGGTGTGTCCGGCGTGAGGTCGTCTGGACTGTTGTTTTCGCCGGGCCTGGACTGATTATCTGACTTGTCCTGTTCGAACGGTTGCTTGTCTGCGTGTTCATCGTCCACTGGTTTGCCATGCTGTATTGCTGGGTCATTAGGAGCGCTGTTGTTGTCGAGGCGGGACTTAGGGCGGCGTCTGCGTCGCCGTTTTGGTTGTTTGTCGGCGGGATTATCTTCTGCCGCACCCCGTTGGTCCTCGTTATCGCTTCCTTTTGGGGTATCCACCATGTATACGTCGTATGACGAGGTGGTCTTCCCGTGCCCTGTAGGCGCTGGTTCTTGTTCATCTCCGGCATCGTCGTCCATACCGTCGATGTCTTCGTAGTCATAGTTTAGCATGTCGGTTAGATCGTCAACAGTGGCTACAAAGTGGGTGGTGGGTGGGCTTTGAATTTCTTCGTTGTCCGTATCCCAACCGTCCTGGCCGGAGTCCGGCCAGGTCTCTCCAGATAGCGAGAGATGTTTTTGCGAATTTAGGATGTCGCTAAAGGGCGAGTGTTGGAAGATGTCCACGGTGGTGTATTCCATAACCGGCGCCCAATCAGATTCGATTGGCAGGGGCGTGGGAGGTTCGGAGCCCGGCACCTCGGAGTCACGAGCTTCACAAGAGACAAGGCTAGTGTTCGGCTCCATCGCCGTGGAAGTTGCAGCCCCCGAGGTGGTGTCCAACCACCGGTCCTCGATCTGGGCGATCGGCTCCGGACTAAGGGTCGGAGCGGATTCTTGTGCGGCCACCAAGGCACTATTCGGCGGCAGAGCCAGATCATGTCCATCGTGACAGTGCGGCACGCTTGGATGTGGCTCGAGCCCGTCGAAGATCAATTTCCCGCGGATGGGCCGTGAAGTTTAGGCTTCCGAACCTGACCCGACGGCCAGGGGCGTAGCTTTCGATCTGCTCCAGACGGCCAAGTGAGTTGGCCCGCAGTGCGAAGCCGCCGAATACGAAGATCTGTCCGGGGAAAAAAGTCTCACCCTGGACGGCGTTGTTGATTGGAGAAGCCATCGAGCCTATCGGTGACGGCAGAGAGGAACTATCAATGAAAGCACCAATGTCGGTGTCAAAACCGGCGGATCTCGGGTAGGGGTCCCGAACTGTGCGTCTAGGCGGATGGTAACAAGAGACAAGGGACACGATGTTTTACCCAGGTTCGGGCCCTCTTGATGGAGGTAAAACCCTCGTCCCGCTTGATTAATATTGATGATATGGGTAGTACAAGAGTGGATCTACCACGAGATCAAGGAGGCTAAACCCTAGAAGCTAGCCTATGGTATGATTGTTGTAATGTGTGTTGTGTCCTACGGACTAAAGCCCTCCGGTTTATATAGACACGGAGAAGGCTAGGGTTACACGAGTCGGTTACAATGGTAGGAGATCTACATATCCGTATCGCCAAGCTTGCCTTCCACGCCAAGGAAAGTCCCATCCGGACACGGGACGGAGTCTTCAATCTTGTATCTTCGTATTCTTGGAGTCCGGCGGACGATGATAGTCCGGCTGTCCGGACACCCCCTAGTCCAGGACTCCCTCAACTTGTCTTCTCTCTTGAATTGAATGCTTGCAGATTCCAGCTTAGTCCAATGCACATGCACTATTATTATTATACACACCATTCGGTCGTGGAAGTGAAAGGCAATAATGACGATATATGATGGACTGATTGAGATAAGAGAAGCTGGTATGAACTCAACCTCTTTTGTTTTTGTAAATATGATGAGTTCATCGTTCCTGATTCAGTTTATTCTGAGGAAACATATTTGCAATGACATTTAGAGATTATAGTTGCTTATGCCATGCTTAATTAGCTAGGAGCTTATAAAGGTTTACCTTGTGTGCCAACATGCTATTAAAATGATTGTGATGTGGTATGATGTGATGGTATCCTCCTTTGAATGAATTGAGTGACTCGACTTGGCACATATTCACGCATGTAGTTGAAACAAATCAACATAGCCTTCAAGATATTTATGTTCATGGTGGATTATATCCTACTCATGCTTGCACTTGGTGTAAGTTAATTTTAATGCATGTTCATGACTGTTGTCGCTCTCTCAGTTGGTCGCTTCCCAGTCTTTTGCAAGCCTTCACCTGTACTAAGCGGGCATACTGCTCGTGCATCCAAATTCCATAAACCCCAAAGTTATTCCATATGAGTCCACCGTACCTTCCTATATGCGGTATTTACCTGCCGTTCCAAGTAAATTTGTATGTGCCAAACTCCAAACCTTCAAATAAAATTTTATTTTGTATGCTCGAGCAGCTCATGTTTCAACTAGGGTTGTCTGTATCTTCCATGCTAGGTGGGTTATTCTCAAGGGGAGTGGACTCCGCTCCTCATTCACGAGAAAATGGCTGGTAACCGGATGCCCGGTCCATGATCAAAAGATCAAAGCAAATCAAAATAATTAAACAAAACTCCCCTAGGGCTGTTGCTAGTTGGAGGCACTCGTTGTTTCGAGCAAGCCATGGATTGATGCTTGTTGGTGGTGGGGGAGTATAAACTTTTACCATTCTGTTTGGGAACCGCCTATAATGTATGTAGC
Source organism: Aegilops speltoides (assembly GCA_021437245.1). Taxonomy (NCBI): domain Eukaryota; kingdom Viridiplantae; phylum Streptophyta; class Magnoliopsida; order Poales; family Poaceae; genus Aegilops; species Aegilops speltoides. Next base: position 82,321,521 of record CM038146.1, on the reverse strand, counting down.
ATGGAAGATATTGCCATCTCATAGTTGTTGCGTTGATAGTGAAAGTATGCCGGTCGAAATATTATTCATCTCTATTTTAAAATCGAGCTCTGGCACCTCTACAAATCCCTGCTTCCCTCTGCGAAGGGCCTATCTATTTACTTTCATGTTGAGTCATCACCTTCTCATTAAAAATCACCCGCTGGAGAGCACGCTGTCATTTGCATGCATTCCTATTAGTTTATATTGGGTATGACTTGACTGAATCTCTTTTACCATGAATTACAATCACTACAAAAAAATAGACTTCCGTGATGACACATGTTTGTCATAGTAGGTCGCGTTTTTTGTCATGCATGTACATCCATGACGATTTTATGACAGAATCAAGATAGACATACCTGTGTTGTCGTAGAAGTGTTCCATGACATTACCAAAATTATCATCACGGAAGTGTCCACTTCCATGACGATAAATCGCGCGTCACAGAAGTGCTTTCGTCAAGGGTGACCAACACGTGGCATCCACCGTAACGGAACGCCGTTAAGCTATCGGGTCAGGTTTTGGATCCGAAAACCCGTTAACAGCCCCGACCAATCGGGATTTTCCACATAAAATCATCATTGGTGGAGGAAACACGATGTCGGCTCATCTTTGGGACGATTGTCATCCACTCATTGGACGAAGAAGCGCCTATGATACGTCGACCGTGTACGCCCATCAAGTTTAAATGGGCCGGCCCAACTAAAGGCCCACAAGATTTTTCGGACCATAAAGGGCCGGCCCAGCTAAAGGCCCACGAGATTTTGCGTACCATAATGGGCTGGCCCAGCTAAAGGCTCACAAGATTTCATGGGCCATAATGGGCCGGCCCAGGTAAAGGCCCACAAGATTTTTGTGTGCCATATTGGGCTGGCCCAGGTAAAGGCACACAAAATTCTTGCAGATCATAATGGGCCGGCCCAGCTAAAGGCCCACGAGATTTCGCTGACATTAATGGGCCGGCCCAGCTATAGGCCCACAAGATTTTGAGGACCCTAGTAGGCCGGCCCATTAACTGGCTGCCATGTTTTGGGCCAAATGCCGACTAATATTTGATCCGGTCCATTAATGGCCTGCCACGTTCCGGGCCTAATAATGGCCCATATGAGATCCGGCCCGTTAAAAGCCTCCCACTTTCTAGGCCAAATCACGGCCCAGATCAGGTCCGGCCCTTTAAGAGGCTTTGGGCTCAATTATGGCCCATATCAGATTCGGCCCGTTAACTAGACACTATGCTTTTGGGCCCACTTGCTAAAGGCCCATTTATTAATTCGACCTGATATTAGTTTCGGCCTGTTAAGGGCCCGTTTAACATTTCGGCCCTATATTAATTTCGGCATGTTAAAAGCCCGTCATATAGTTGGGCCTAACTACGGCCGGTTTGCATCCGCCTGCTTCTTTGACCGATATCTGATTGGGCCAAACAAGGACCAAGACAACTTTGGCCTGTTAAAAGCCCGTGATTTGATTCGCACAATCATGGGCCGGGGTCCATTTCAGGCTGCTACCGGCCCGTGAGCTATTCGTCACGTTTCAGGCCCAACCTACTTCTCAGCCTCCTAAAAGCCCATTGACTTTTCTTGCGAAAAGAGGCCCGGGGGTTACACGGCCTATTAAAGGCCCGAATCTACTGGTGGGCCAGTTTGACACGGCCCATGATGCGGATCAAACATCGTGATTGCATGACGGCCCGATTATGTACCGTAATTTTATGGTTTGGCTGGTTTACTGCAAAGACAGGATATAAATACAGTAAAATAATTGCAGCATCGTGAAAAAGAAAAAAACCTAGACTATACAATAAAGAAATTACGGCATATTATATCCACTGGGCATCAAAGTTCGCCACTATGATAATAAAGCACAAGCGAAATGAGATTACATACCTTTGGGCATCAAAGATCGCCACCATTGCAAATAAACACGCCGACAAAATAATATACAAAACCGTGACACTTCAATAGAGTTCAAGAAAGGTTAGCCTGCTTGGAGCTGCAGCGCATAGCGGTGAGCAAGATGATGAGGCTAGCGCTTGTTCAACACTTATATCTTCCTCACTCACGAAAGATAAACAAGCGAAGACGGATGACAGGTTTTGCACATAAAAGTATCGGTCTTGACAATTCATCACATTTCTTCTTGTGAATAAAGTGACACAGTTTAAAATTGCATTAACACAATATGGTATTGTTCAGGTCAAGACATGGCAGGAAATGACATTGTGAAGGAGTTGGCAACTTCACGACACCACTGGATTACAGATCAAGAACTCATAAGTATCAATGGTTAATGTGCTGTCAATTTATCCCATTTTAGATTGGCAAATAAAGAGACGGTTTAAATAATAGTAGAATGATATGACATTGTTCATAGTTAAGACATTGCAGAATATGACATTGTGATGTAGTGGGTAGGTTCACCACATCACTGGATTATGGATGAAGAACAGAAGCATACATGTATTGCAAAAGAAGATCACTTGCTCTGTATAGTTTAATTTACATGGTATGAAGAAGGAACTTGGTTGTACAACTGAAAACTTAAATTGAGAAGGACAAACTTTTATTTATGAACTACATAATAAACTTTAAACATGCAATTTGATGCACACACCAAAAATAAACAGCTGTTGCAGTCATGCCTAACCAAATATACACAACAAAGTTTGAAGGCTTGAGAAGGACAAACTTACATTACTGGTGAAGACAGGCTCTATAAAGCCCTTGTCCATGCTGATGGGGGGGCAATTCAAGAAGTTAAGCACAGAATCTTCTTCATAAGAATTGCCTTTATTCTACATTTTGTTAAGAGTAAATATAGATGTGATAATATACGAAAAAATGGAGAATATTTAAGATAAGATGAAGAGTGATGCTACAAAACAAGTAGCTATAAATGTATGTCAGCGATCTGAGGCAAAAGGCACACCAAGAGCAACATACAGCTAAACTTGTTCAAGACCAACCTTATGGTAAGAGTAAATATAGATCTGATGTGTAGAAAATGGGAGGCAAAGGAAAATAAGCTGCAGAGTGATGGTACATGAACAACTACCTGCCAATATAAGTACACTGATAAAGGACAGCATGTACTTACAAGAACAATCCAGAGCTAAAACAATTCATTGGCATTGGATATATTCTACACTAATGTAACCATTCATACAGATCAGATAATTTGGAGCAAACGATTGATAAGCAAGCTATCATGCATACTGCTGTCACATAATGAACCAGGTATGTATGCAAGTAGAGTGATACAGGAAGCAGCGGGTAGCATATTTGCGATATCCTGTCGCTCTTTTCAAACCGGAATTCTTCTTCAAGCAGATTTCCTGCAAAAAAGATCCATAAGGCACATGCGTGAAAGTAGAAGTTCAAATTGTCATGTGATTTCATAGACAGTACCTCATCCTGGGAATGAGACCAGTGCATAACAAGGTTTTTCCATTCAATGTCTTCTAAATTTAGCACAGGAGACTTCACCGGAAATTCGTTTATAGACTTGCCATCAAAGTGTGATTTCCTTAGGTAACACCGATACTGCTGCAATGCTTCCTTCAAAAGCACAAGCAAGCTTTGCTCATCATGACTATCCAGATTGACCCTCGCCTAGTTACAACAATGTAATGTAAATCATTGATGTGTTCGATCAGTAGAAAACAGGAAAATAATAACCATGAATAATAGCACTTACCGTAAGTTGGGCGGGAAGATGTGAAAATGGTGTTTGTCTTCACTATAATCTTCCCATGATGGGAATATATGCACGTAGTCCCTAACAACATTGAAAGCATTGTCTTTTAAACTGGGAATAAATGGAATGGGGTTCCAATCTGCGAGGAATTGGCCGTCTCTGCAGTTGGGATAGGTCTTCGACGGTGGACTTGTTGTACTTTTTCTTTGGAGTGGGATTTTTACGTGGTACAGCTGGTGCTATGGCAAATGAAATCGGTATACCTTTTCTTTGGAGTGTAGGTCCTGTGTGGTGGGGCTAGTGGTGTGGCGGTGAAGGATGGAGTGCAGTCTTTGAGTCGGTCCTACATTTTGTGTCACTGGTTGTACAGCCAATATAAGTGGGGCGATGTCTGATTTCTCCGGCACCACCACGTTTTTCAAGGACTTTGCTGGTGCTCCTTCAGGTTCGGCAATAACCCTCTTTCTTTTTTATGTCTGATGCACAAGAACAGCATTTGAGTGGGAAAACATGGTACGATGACAGATGGAATATGTATTGATAATGGATGGGCATGGCATCTTGAGTTATATGATGAGTAAACTAAGCAGATGGCGGTGCAACAAAGTAGAAGAAATGCAAGACAACATATGCAAGATTCGTGCAAGCAATAAAACCTTGCCAAATTAGAATAGGCACCTTGATGGGTGAACAGGACAGACCATCTGCCTTTGACTCCTCGAGGTTGGAATAGTCATTCGGATGATATTCTGAACAAGAATCAGCAATTGGGGGCGTCACGAGTTTCATTGCTTCGAATGGCACTCAATGCCTTGGTGCCAATTTTGTAAGTCATTGCAGTGTTCCACAATATTATTCTGATGCGCGGATTCGATATTCACTTGTAATTGCGTATAATATCGAGAACCATGAAAACATAAATAGTTGTGAGGTTATCTTTGTAATGCGATGATATCCTAATATAGGGCGCCCTGTAAACACTTGTGTGCTATCCTTTGGATTACGATGAGAGAGCTCATGTGTGCTGTAATATGGTGCGTGCATTTATATAATCTGCACAAGTACACAAAAATAGGCTCGAGTAAGGATAGCTGGTAGATGATAGGTTCATAATATACTATATAGAGAGTTTATTGCCAAACCATGATAACAAGAGCACACAGCAACTTGGCAGATCATACTGTACATAACAGGGGTACACCATAACCACGATATATAAATCGAGAAAGTGGAACTGGCTTGAAAATACGATGTTGTATTGCCGCTAGTAATTGAAAGCCTATCGATCATGTACATGCCAGCTCTATCGAACATGGTAAAGAAGAGCAAGCAGATTTTGGATAATAACATGTTGGTTGCATAGTGCCCACACATGATGAACCAGAGCGCATTAGGAATGCAACTCCCAGCTGTCTCTCGACCATTTCAGGCGGTTGGATGAAGATCCTACATCTCCTAACCCTTTCCTCTTCCTCGTCTCTGATTCTTCCCATACAGAACACCCCACGGGCCGCCGGCTGGACCACCGGCCCCCACCGCCTGTGTTCCTCCGCCACCCCCACCCCCCACCCGTGTCCCAACCCCCACCGGCATCGAGTTTTCTTCGTTCGGCGAGGCCCCACAACCACATGAGCCCCTTCGATCGCACTGGCGAACTCCGGTGAGCTCTGAAAAATTGACTGACCCAATTTTGAAATTTAGTCTACTGTGATTTAACTAGTGTGGAATATAAAAGGGGAAAACCATAAGCATTGGGAGTATAGTGTTGAGCGTGCCATGGCGGATCTGAAGGTGCAAACCGGACAAAGGCAACTTCGCAACAAAGACAAGAAATCAGAGTAAAGTAGTGGCAATCTATTTTCTTGCTGCGATAAATAAGTTGAGCAGATACGAAAGAGTACCGCCTCTGGTGGGGCGGCGTGTACGCATCTGCTGAGAATTTGACGGTGCTGCGGTAGTGATGGATGTCGGCAGCGTGGAAGCAGATCTAGGAGGGTAGATGGTGGCGGCGGGGTGCGGTGGACGAGACGGTCATAGGAGCGGCGCCGACAAGGTGGACAACGGCGGGGATGAAGCGAGAGGACGGGATGCAAGGTTCCCGGTCCGAAGGCGTGAATGAGAGAGGTCAAGCTCTTGTAATGGACGGCGGCGTCAGGGTATCAGCTCCGGCATGGTGGAGGAGGACGGCGGTGGATGGGGTGGCGGACGGCGGCGACGGAGGAGGTGGGGTGGAGAGGTGTTTGGCGCCCACGGAGTCTGAATGGGGAAAAGGGAGGTAGAGAGGAAGGGAACCATGTATTGAGTAGCGCTTGTCTCAAATCGAGAAATTTACAAACTTAGCCCCTGTTTCAAATTTCTACTACATCACAGCAACATTTGTCGGTTGGGGATAGGGCGGTAATCTCGCATACACGAATATTTGCCGACGAGTTTGTTTTGGCGCCCACTGTGTATGAATATGAATCGGGGAGGAGTCGATTTGGTAGAGACGACGTGTGTTTTGGCGCCCACCGTATGAATCCGGGTGAGGCGGTTACGTCACGTTTGGGTGAAATTACAAACCTACCCTATCGAAACCTATAGAAATCCAGCGAGATAGGCTTTGCGTGGCGAGGATAGGTAGTAGTAATTTCCATCTCATGATTTTGGTTTGAATGGTTCTGCGACTTTCCCTTCATTCAAATTTTGCAGAGTACACGTTTACCGTGCCAACTCAATTCAAATCCCGTTTGTATTCTATTTTTTTCGGGCGGGATCCATTTTCAATTGGAATTACATTCTATATACATCATTTTTTTTATATATACTTTCAAAGGCACAACACCATTTATACATAAATATGGTTTACAAATGGCATGATCTCCTATTCATAAGGTTGTATCCATCAATTTGGATTTTCAAATATTTGAAACCACTTTATGTTGAAATCCAATGTATGCATTCCTCGCTAACTGTCTCCAATTAATGTGTATTTCATGCGGGTTTTTTTTACTTCTCAAACATGTATAATGTGTTTCACACACGCAACATATAGTGTAATCCCGTTTAGACATTAATTGCGTATAAACCATGCGTTGTTTGTAATTAAACAATCTATGGATCACCAATATTGATAAACTATATAACATTACACGTGTGCCCAAATTCAAATGAATATGCATGTTTGATGCACCAATTTGCGTTATGATATTATCGATGTCGTGATCTCCAGTTTAAATATTTGTATCCCCTTTAATCCAGATGTTCGTCTCATATAGCTATCACTCATGCTTATATAGGACTATCTCTCTGGACTTATACGCGTTCATCGTCTCTCAGGTATCTCTCGTGCTACCTGTATGTCGACAATGATCTTTTATCTTCGTAACATACTGACGGTACGTTCTCTCTCCCTCGACCTTCATCACTCTATCTCTCTCTAAGGATATCTCGCTCCCTGCTATGTGTCTCTAACTATGATTCTCCATGTGGAATCTCTTTCTCTCACACAAATACAAAACTTTGTCTCCCGGGGTCTCATTTCTCTCTACTATTCCCATGTGTAACACTCACACACCCCTCATACAGAGATTTCTTTCGCTCCTTAGATATGAGAACCTACGACTCTTCCTCTTCCATATCTCTTTCTCACACATGTAGGACCTTGAGAAGAGGTGTCTAGAGGGGGGGGGTGATTAGACACTAAGTACCAAAGTTGCAGTTTTTAAGTTTCCTTAAGTTTAAGTGGAGATTAGGCACAAGTTTAACATTCACAATACATATCAAGCAAGCATGCAAGAGTATATGGGCAGCGGAAAGTAAAGCATGCAACATGCAAGAATGTAAAGGGAAGGGTTTGGAGGAATCAAACGCAATTGGAGACACAGATGTTTTTGGCGTGGTTCCGATAGGTGGTGCTATCGTACATCCACGCTGATGGAGACTTCAACCCACGAAGGGTAGCAGTTCTTGTGAGTCCACGGAGGGCTCCACCCACGAAGGGTCCACGAAGAAGCAACCTTGTCTATCCCACCATGGCCGTCACCCACGAAGGACTTGCCTCACTAGCGGTAGATCTTCATGAAGTAGGCGATCTCCTTGCCCTTACAAACTCCTTGGTTCAACTCCACAATCTTGTCGGAGGCTCCCAAGTGACACCTAGCCAATCTAGGAAACACCACTCTCCAAGAAGTAACAAATGGTGCGTTGATGATGAACTCCTTGCTCTTGTGCTTTAAATGATAGTCTCCCCAACACTCAACTCTCTCTCTCATAGGTTTTGGATCTGGTGGAAAGAATATTTGAGTGGAAAGCAACTTGGGGAAGGCTAGAGATCAAGATTCATATGGTAGGAATGAAATATCTTGGCCTCAACACATGAGTAGGTAGTTCACTACGGGAAATTGGAGATTTGCCGTCAGTACTGTTCTTTGCCGTCAGCATTTCGTCGGGCCAGACGACAAAGACAAACTTTGCCAACAGCGGCTGATGGCAAAGAACAACTGACGGCAAATCCATACTTTGCCGTCTGTAAAAAAACACAGACGGCAAAGATTCTTTGCCGTCTGGGATTTTTTTTACAGACGGCAAAGAGCTCTTTTTGCCGTCTGTAAAAAAAATCGCAGACGGCAAAGCATCTATGCCGTCTGTGTTTGCTTTGGTAGCCAGCAAATAATCTTTGCCGTCTGTTTTTTTTCAGACGGAAAATTGAGCTCTTTGCCGTCTGTGTTTGTTTTCGCAGACGGCAAAGAAGAAGCACACCACGCGGATCCGTCACATGGATTGATGACTTGGTAGCATCTGAGACGCACATCCCACCCACTCAGGACCAACGTACGAACGCCCCAACCCACCCCACGATGCACGCGCCCCAACCCCACAACCCCACGCCCGTACCTGCCCCACGCCCCCACCCACGATTCCCATCTCCTTCTCCCCCGTGCTGTCTCATCTCTCCATCTCCTTCTCCCCCGCTAGCCAGTGCTCTCATCCTCCTCCGTCCTCCTCCCCTGAGAGCAGCCACATGCCGCCGGCCAACGCCGCCCGCCCGTCCGGCACCCCCATCCACCGCCCGCCCATCTCCGAGCAACCGTATTCCGTGGCCAGCACCCGCAATGTAACACCCCGGAAGTATATTTCCATATTTGTAACTCCAACTCTTGCCATTTTTGGATATGTGCTATGATATTCCCTCCGTGGTTGGGTTTTGTTTTCGTTTTGCATTTTGTCCATGTCATTCATCTCATATCATGTCATCATGTGCATGTCATTTGCATACGTGTTCGTCTCATGATTCCGAGCATTTTCCCCGTTGTCCGTTTTGCAATCCGGCACTCCTATGTTCCCCGGCGTCTCCTTTTACATTGTTCCGTGTGCGGATGTTGAACATTCTCGGAATGGACCGAGCCATGCCAAGTGGCCCTGGTATAGCACCGGTAGACCACCTGTCAAGTTTCGGGTCATTTGGAGTTCGTTTGATACTCAACGGTTAACGCACTCTCATAAAGGCCTCTTTTGAGTTGCAGCCCAACAACCCTCCAAAACAGCCCAATAACCCATCTAACTCCCTTCCATGCCCTCGGTCGTTCGATCACGATCGTGTGGTGAAAACTACACCCATTTGAACTCTCCTAGCTCCCTCTATGCCTATTTAAAGACCCTCCCGAATTCACGGCAAACCCTAAAATTCCCCTCGCGCGCCGGACACGTCCGGATCGGACGGACAGCGTCCGTCCGCGCCGCCGTCCAACCCGCCGTGCCACGTGGCACCCGGCCTCCGCCGCCGCCGCCCGCCCGCGCCGCCGCGAGCCCGCCCGCCCCGCGCTCGGCACGCGGGCCACGCCCGCTCCGCCGCCTCCGCCGCCGCCCATTCGCTTCTTTCGCCCGCCGCCGCCGCCCGCTTCTTGCCGCCTCGCCGCCCGCCCTTGCCGCCCGCCGCGCGCCGCCGCCCCGCCGCCGCCGCCGCCGCCGCCGCCCGCCCCTCCGCCGCCGCCCGTCGCCCGCCTCTCCTCCTCGAGACCGCGGCCCGCCAATCCCCGCTTCGCCCGCCCCGCCAGCCGCCGCCGGCGTGGCCCCGATCCTCCGGCGTCCCCATCGCCTCAGGCCGGCCCCGACCCGCCGGCTCCTCCGGCGAGCCAGCCTCGCCTCGAGCAGCCCGATCGAGATCTGATCGGGCTAGGTTGACTTCTTCCCCCCTCGTTTTTCACTAAGTTCTACTTCTGTATTAATTTCGTGGCATTTTCATAGCATCACATCTCTGGAACCGTGGATCCGTTTTGGGCGTATAATATGTCAAATTGTTCGCCTCGAAGAGTACATCATTTCGTTCCATTGCATCATATGCATTCGAGCTCGTCTTGATGCCCGAAATGCTGTTGGAAGATGACTTCAGATCGTTAGTTTCAGAATCTTATCAGCTCGAGTTCTTTTGTCATTTTTGCCATGAGTTATGTGTGCACCTTATGAACTTGAGTCCTACATGTGAGTTGAACATTGCCATGCCATCTTTCCAGGGGTGTTTGCCATGTATTTTTGTGAGTTATGTGTTGACTAGAACAAGCATGCAAAGTAGGGATGATGATGTTGCTGATTTCAGGAACTTAGTGTTTTCACTAAGTCGTCCTCCTGTTATTTTTATGCCATATGTTCATGTTGTTACAGAGAGATCTATGCCCTTTTTGAGGATGATCAGTAAGGGTGTTTTGAACATATGGATGTGCTCTATCCATCCATGCCTTTGTTGGCATTTATGGAGTAGTCTAGCATGTCATTTTCGTGCTCTACTTTTGCTTGAAAATGTTTCCTGGCAGATTGTTTGCATGAGATTCAATTTTCACGAGGTCGTTGTAGTTGATCCGTGTATGCTATGATGTTGTTCTTGCCATGTATAGCTTCTATGCCATGTCTTCTTGATGGGTGTATGCTTAGTTTATCATGAGATGCTCTGTAGTGAGTGCATCGAGCTCACGAACATGCCTACTCGTTATCTGTTTTTGCCATGCCCAGTTTTTCTGCTAAGTCTAAAATCTGTAATAAAACTTGCAATGTTTACATGGGTGCCATCATTTCTTAAGGTCCTTTTTGGCTTATGGTCAGTAAGGGACTATTGATATATGCTTTGAGTAGAATCATGTCATGCCTTGTTTTGCTATTATAAGTTCCTGTAGCATGTTGTTTGCTTGCTCTAAACATGCCTTCTGATGTTAATTCTGGCATGTTAGTATTTTCACTAAGTCTGTGAACCTGATATTTTTAGCACTTTCACCATGCTTGTTTGAACATGTTATGATGTGATTTAGCCGTAGCTCAGTGTTCCTCTTTTGTTAAGCATCTCCTGTAGATCGCTGCCATATGCTTTGTTTTTATGTTGGGGTGCTGTAGCATAGTTTCTTGTTGCGTGCTAAGTAGCATCGAGTACTGTTAAGCGCATATTTGCGTCATTCTTGTTTTGCTTGTCATTTGCAAACCGTGCATCCGATTCGGTGATCTTTATATCGATTTCAACGAAATCATCCATCTTTCAGTGGCATACTTGGTTTGCCAAGTTGATGCCAGTTCATCATTTTCCTTCCGAGCATACATATGCATTGCATATCACATCTCGCATCGCATGTCATGTTTTGCATCATATTGCTTGTGCATTGTTCCTTGTTTGATTGTGGTTCCGTTGCTTGTGTTCTTGCTTTGGGTAGAGCCGGAGGCGAGTGCGTGAGCGAGGATCCTGTTGAGAACGCATCGAAGATCAAGCCTTGACAACTCGAGAACCTTACGAGCAAGATGACCATACCTTGATATCACTTCTATCTTTGCTTGCTAGATGCTCGCTCTTTTGCTATGCCTATGCTGCGATACCTACCACTTGCTATATCATGCCACCCATATTGCCATGTCAACCTCTAACCATCCATGTCCTAGCAAACCGTTGATTGGCTATGTTACCGCTTTGCTCGGCCCTCTTATAGCGTTGCTAGTTGCGGTGAAGATGAAGTTTGTTCCTTGTTGGAACACGGATATTTTGAGATATCACAATATCTATTGTTTTAATTAATGCATCTATATACTTGGTAAAGGGTGGAAGGCTCGGCCTTATGCAGTGTTTTGTTCCACTCTTGCCACCCTAGTTTCCGTCATACCGTGTTATGTTCCTTGATTTTGCGTTCCTTATGCGGTCGGGTGATTTATGGGACCCCCTTGACGGTTCGCTTTGAATAAAACTCCTCCAGCAAGGCCCAACCTTGGTTTTACCATTTGCCACCTATACCCTTTTTCCCTTGGGTTTCGCGAGCCGAGGTCATCTTTATTTAGCCCCGGGCGGTGCTCCTTCAGTGTTGGTCGAACCGAGTAGATCTGCGGGGCCCCTTGGGGAAACTTCGAAGTCTGGTTTTACTCGTGGGATGTCTCATCCGGTGTGCCAGAGCGAGATATGTGCAGCTCCTATCGGGATTTGTCGGCACGATCGGAGGTCTTGCTGGTCTAGTTTTACCATTGTCGAAATGTCTTGATGTCTGGGATACGAGTCGATCGGAGTGTCTTGGGTGAAGGTTTATTCCTTCGTTGACCGTGAGAGCTTGTTATGGGCTAAGTTGGGACACCCTGCGGGTATTATCTTTCAAAAGCCGTGCCCGCGGTTATGAGGCAGATGGGAATTTGTTAATGTCGGTTGTAGAAAACCCAAAGTTGACCTTAATTAAAATACATCAACCTTGTATGTAACGTGATGGTCTCTTCTCGTGGTCAGGAAGTGAACACGATGTTGGAGTTATGTTTGATGCAGGTTGTTTAGGATCACTTCTTGATCGCTACTAGCTTCACGACCGTGCTTTGCTTCTCTTCTCGCTCTCTTTTGCGATGTAGCCACCATATATGCTAGTAAACTGCTGCAGCCCCTCCTTTTTACACCAGCCTTCCCTTAAGCTTAAATAGTCTTGATCTCGCGGTGTGAGATTCTGAGTCCCGTGGCTCACAGATTCTACCAAAACAGATCACGGTACGGTGATGCCGGTAGCAGATGGCATGGCCCAGCTGAAGTGGGAATTTGATGAGGCACTTGGTCGTTACTATGTTTCATTTCAGACGATTAGTAGTGGAGCCAGTTAGGCGATCGGGGATCTGTGTTGCATGTGGGGTATTCTTCTTTTATTTTGGTTCCGTAGTCGGACCTTGAGTGTAAACTGAATGATGGATGTTTATTTATGTATTGTGTGAAGTGGCGTTGTAAGCCAACTATGTATCTTTTCCTTATGTATTACATGGATTGTGCGAAGATTACCTCACTTGCGACATTGCTTTCAATGCGGTTATGCCTCTAAGTCGTGGTTCGACACGTGGGAGATATAGCCGCATCGAGGCGTTAAAGTTGGTAATCGAGCCATCCCGACCTTAAGAGCCCCCTTTGCTTGATCGTTTTTAGTGGCGAGTTGTGTCTAGAAAAATGTTTTGAGTCATTTAGGATTATATATATCGGAGAGTTAGGAATTCTTTTTACTCCCGGTCCTTGACCTTACGGTGAGGTATCTGATGTAGAGTTTTGACTCTTCTCTTCTCAAATTTCACTAAATTTTTTTTTAGGATCACGCGGGTATCTTAGAATCGTTCGATGGTTTTATGATGAAAACATTGTCTTGGTTGCCTCGACATTTAGGGGTTGTGGCGGTGTCCGGGAGTTGAGCTCCGAGGTGTTGTCGTCATAATTTTATCGTTGCGATTCGGAATACGAGTTTACTACCGACATCGAAAATCTCTTTTATGCGGTTGTTGGTGAGATAACCCGCTAACCCGATCTTGTGGTGAGTGCGGGAGTATTGCCATGACTTCGTATAACGGATGCTTTTGAAGGTTGAGGTACCACGATTTCGAAGGTTTCTTGGTTATGTGTTGAAGGATGGATCAATTGGATGTAGGGTTTGTTAGTTTGGGTGAGATATATATTGCTCCCTGTATCCCCAACACTGATTGCATAACCGGAAAGTTTGGGAGTTTATAGGTGGGATTCAAGTAGCTCTAGCATTTCTTCCGAGATATTTGGTTTGTGATTGGGTAATCCTTACCACTTATTTGTTCCATTCATACCTTGTTTTTATTTTCATTCATCAATCTCTTATCAAGTGGCTTCTCACCTTAATGGGCGTGATGTTTACTTTGGAATTCATTAGTTCATCCTGTTGAATGTTTATTGTGAAGACTATATGTTGCAATTTCTATCCGTTGATTCAACTTGTCTATCTGTCTATCAAGATGCTAACGGATGTCACCCTCTTGAGGATGGCTCCGCCTCTGCGTCGAAATCCGGAGCAGTGATGGGAGTCGCGAACCCTCCACCTCCACCTCCGCCTCCGGAGGCATGGCAAACTTTGATGGCAACCACTAACGCCAATGCTCGGTTGTTGATCCAGGTGATGCAAGAGCGTAACCAAGGCCAAAGGCAACCAAGGGAATCAAGGTCAAGGCAGTTCTTCCATCGCCTCGATTTCCTACACTCAACCAATTCCTTGCAAATCAGCCAAAGTCTTTCACTCTCTTGTGCGAGGCCACGAGCGCCGACGATTGGCTCGTGGATATCAACAAGCATTTGAATGCAGCAATGTCGGACACGAGGACTCGTCAAGTTCGCGTCTTTTCAGCTCAAGGATCGAGCAGCTGATTGGTTCCGACAATACAAGGATTCGAGAGGTGGTCGGTGATTACTTGGACTGATTTACGCCGGGACTTTAAAGCTCACCACATTCCTACCGGTGTTGTTGAGAGCAAGCGTGAGGAGTTCCACAATCTCAAGCAAGGAAACATGTTAGTGTCTGAATACAACATACAGATTTGAAACTTGCTCGATTAAGCTAAACAAGATGTTCTGATGAGAAAAGTATGATCTATCGATTCGGAGGTGGCCTTAGAGAGGATCTGCAGTTATCTCTTGTTCTTTTGAGCCTACTCGGTTTGATCAATTCTATAATATGGCACTCAAGCTAGAAGGTGCTCAGCTCAAGTGTGAGGCTTCAAAGAAGAAAGCAGGGATGCACTTCAGTCTTCTTCTTCCTCTCAAGTGGCAGCAAAGCAGCAAAAGTTCTACCTTCCTCCTCCTCCGTTCCGTCGGCCTTACCAGCGAGAAGAACTCGGTGGTCGTGGATCTTCCCACCCACCCAACCCAAGCTACGAGAACAAGTCTCAGCCTCAAGCTCCAAGGTCAAGTGCTCCTTATCACCGTCCGCTCTCGGAGGTGACTGCAACAAGTGCCAGCGGAAGGGTCACTATGCGAACAAATGCCATAACCAAAGGCGCCTTCCTCCTCCTCCTCCTGTGAGGTCTTCAAGCAATCACGGTGGTCAAGCATAATCCCAAGTATGCAAAGGTGAATATGATGAATGCAGCTCAAGCGGAGGATTCTTGAGCGTGATAATGGGTAATCTTCGATTAATGATATTCTGCAAAAGTCTTATTTGATACTGGTGCATCGCATTCTTTCATGTCATATCCTTTTGCATCGAAGCACAGTTTTGACACAGAGGTTTTATCCAAAGTTATGCAAGTTGTTTCTCGAGAAAACTTATGACTTCTAGTTTGGTTGCTCTGATGTTTCCATCCGGTTGGCGACTATAGATTTCTGGCTAAACCAATTGTTCTTGGTGACTCGATATTGATCTAATTCTCGGGATGGTGGCTTTCTCAGCACAAGGCTCGGCTTGATTGTCTGCCGAGCAAATTCAATTGACACACCCTTACGAGGATGTTATCATCTATGCGCTCGTGATGAAACCATTCGGTTGTTTTCTCTCAATGAGAAGGGCGAATTGGATGCTATCTCTCAAATTCGATCGTTTGTGAGTACCAAGATGTCTTTCGGAAGAGCTTCGGGTATGCCTCCTCATCGGCCGGTCGAATTAGTTATCGATCTTGAGCACGGCCTTGAACCCGTTTGCAAGCGTCCTTACAAGCTTGGACCCAAGGAGCTGAAAGAATTGAAGAAGCAGCTCGATGAACAAGAGCGTCTGGGTTTGATCGGACCGAGTTCATCTCCATGGGGATGTGGAGTTCTTTTGTCGAGAAGAAGGATGGCGCGGACCGACTTTGTGTTGATTACCGTCCATTGAATAAGAAGACAATCAAGAACAAGTATCCACTTCCCAACATCAATGAGCTATTCGAGCAACTCAAAGGTGCTAAAGTATTCTCCAAGCTTGACCTCCGTATGGGTTATCATCAGATTCGCATTACGTGAACAAGATATTCCCAAGACAGCATTCAGAACAAGCTTTGGTTCTTATGAATATACTGTCATGTCTTTCGGCCTTGTCAATGCTCCTCCAACTTTCTCTCGCATGATGAACTTTATCTTCAACCCCTACACAAATGATTTCATCTTGGTGTATCTCGATGATATTTTGGTCTTCTCCAAGAACAAGCAGGATCATGCCAAACATTTGCGATTGGTGCTCGACAAGCTCAGAGAGCATCAATTCTATCTGAAGTTTTCCAAATGTGAGTTACGGCTTGATGAAGTTCTTTATCTTGGTCATATCATCTCCGCCAAGGGCATCGCTGTTAATCCCGAGAAGGTGTCTTGATTCTGAATTGGGAACCTCCTCGAAATGTCAAGCAGCTCCATGATTTTCTCGGTCTTGCAAGCTATTGTCGAAGATTCGTTGAGAACTTCTCCAAGATTGCAAAGCCTCTTTCCAACCTCCTCGAAACATGTCAAGTATGTCGGGCGCTTTGAGTGTGATGTCGCTTTCAACACCCTCAAAGAGAAGCTAGTCACAGCTCTGTCTTGACTCCTCTGATGAATCCAAGCCATTGAAGTTTTACGTGATGCTTCCTTGCAAGGTCTCGGTGCTGTGTTAATGCAAGAGAAGAAGGTTGTGGCCTATACCTCTCGTCGGTTGAAGCCCAGCGAAAAGAACTACCCCACTCACGATCTTGAGTTGGCGGCGATTGTCCATGCATTGATAACATGGAGACATCTCTTGTTGGGAAGGAAAGTGGACATTTTCACCGATCACAAGAGTCTCAAGTATATCTTCACTCAACCAAACCTCAACCTCGAGCAAACTCGATGGGTGAAATGATTCAAGAGTACAATCCAAGTATTGAATATACTCTAGCAAGGCGAATGTGATTGCGGATGCTCGAGCGGAAGGCTTATTGCAATAGACTAATTCTCAAGCCCTTCCAACGGATCTTTGTGAAGCTTTCCATAAGTTGAATCTTCAAGTTGTTCCTCAAGGCTTTCTTGCCAACCTCATAGTCTCTCCTACTTTGGAAGATCAAATTCGTGAGGCTCAACTTCGGATACCATGGTGAAGAAGGTGAAGCGTGGTATTGACAAGGGCATTTCCAAATACAAGTGCTATCGCTTGGATGACAAAGATACTCTTTTCTTGAGGACCGTATTGTGGTTCCTAAAGGCGATCTGAGAAAAGTCATCATGAATGAGGCACACAATTCTCTTCTATCCATTCATCACGGAAATGCGAAGATGTACCATGACCTCAAGCGATCATATTGGTGGACTCGAATGAAGCGAAATTGCTCAATTCGTGAATGAATGTGATGTCTGCGAGAAGGGTGAAAGCAGAACACCAAAGACCAGCTGGTCTCCTCCAACCTCTTGCTATTCGGAATGGAAGTTTGATCATATCGAGATGGACTTAGTGACTGGTTTTCCTAAGTCCAAGCGTGGAAATGATGCTATCTTCGTTGTCATTGACAAGCTTACTAAAGTGGCTCATTTTCTTCTGTCAAAGAATCTATCACAGCAGCTCGGTGGCGAGCTATACACCTCGAGTTGTCTCCTTGCACGGTATTCCACAATTGATCTCTTGAGACCGTGGAAGCATCTTCACTTCTAAGTTAGGGATTCTTTTGAAAGGCCATGGGCACCAACATTCGTTTCAGCACAGCTTTTCATCCTCAAACAAGTGGCCAAGTCGGCGAGTCAATCAAATCCTTGAAGATATGCTCAGGGCTTGTTTCATCTCCTTTGGCATGAAATGGGAAGAGTGTCTTCCATATGCCGAGTTCTCTTACAACAACAGCTTCCAAGCAAGTTCGGGCAAGGCCCCATTCGAAATTCTCTATGGCGAAAGTGTCGTACTCCTCTCAATTGGTCGAGTCGGTGAGCGCCAACTTCTTGGCAGCGACTTGATCCGAAGCGAAGAAATGTGCAAAGTCATTCGTGAGAATCTCAAATCCAGCATAATCGCGCGGAAGAACTATTATGATGACAAGCACCATGATGTGGCTTTTGAAATTGGAGACCATGTCTACCTCGCGTCTCTCAATGAAAGGTACTCGTCGTTTCGGTATCAAAGGAAGCTTGCCCCTAGATCGTGGGTCCTTTCAAGATCATTGGCAAAAGAGGCGATCTCGCCTATCAACGAGCTTCCATCCAACTTTGCAAACGTGCGATGTGTTTCACGTGTCACAGCTCATAAGTGCTTCAAGATTCTGGCGCACTATCAACTTTGAAGAAATTGACCTCCAAGAAGATCTTTCTTATCATGAGCACCCCGTTGCTATTCTTGAAGAAACCGACCGCAAGACTCGCAACAAGTCAATCAAATTCCTGAAAGTAAAGTGGTCACACCATTCCAATCGAGAAGCCACCTGGGAGCGCGAGGATCACCTCCGTTCTGAATATCCGGAGTTCTTTCAGTCCTAGATCTCGGGACGAGATCCTCTTGTAGTGGTGGAGTGTTGTAACACCCCGGATGTATCTTTCCATATTTGTAACTCCAACTCTTGCCATTTTTGGATATGTGCTATGATATTCCCTCCGTGGTTGGGTTTTGTTTTCGTTTTGCATTTTGTCCATGTCATGCATCTCATATCATGTCATCATGTGCATCTCATTTGCATACGTGTTCGTCTCATGATTCCGAGCATTTTCCCCGTTGTCCGTTTTGCAATCCGGCACTCCTATGTTCCCCGGCGTCTCCTTTTACATTGTTCCGTGTGCGGGTGTTGAACATTCTCGGAATGGACCGAGCCTTGCCAAGTGGCCCTGGTATAGCACCGGTAGACCACCTGTCAAGTTTGGTCATTTGGAGTTCGTTTGATACTCAACGGTTAACCGCACTCTCATAAAGGCCTCTTTTGAGTTGCAGCCCAACAACCCTCCAAAACAGCCCAATAACCCATCTAACTCCCTCCATGCCCTCGGTCGTTCGATCACGATCGTGTGGGTGAAAACTACACCCATTTGGACTCTCCTAGCTCCCTCTATGCCTATTTAAAGACCCTCCCCAAAATCACGGGCAAACCCTAAAATTTCCCCTCGCGCCCCGGACACGTCCGGATCGGACGGACACGTCCGTCGCGCCGCCAGCCAACCCGATGTGCCACGTGGCACTCCGGCCTCCGCCGCCCGCCGCCCGCCGCGCAGCCAGCGCGAGCCCCCCCGCCAGCGCTTCGTCACCGCCAGCGCGCCCCCGCCCGCCTCACGCCGCCCGTTGCCGCCGCCCATTCGGCCGCCTCCGCCGCCGCTTCGCCCGCCGCGCGCCCTTTACTCCGCCCGCTGCCGCCCGCTCCCGCCGCCCGCGCCGCCGCGCCGCCGCCCGCCGCTCACCGCCGCCGCCGCGCGCCCACCTCGCCGCCGCCGTCGCCCGCCTCGCCTCGAGACCGCGGCCCGGCCGTCCCTTCTCCACGCCGCCAACGCCGCCGGAGCGGATCCGGCCGGCCCGACCCGCCGGCGTCCCCATCGCCGGATCCGGCGGCCCGACCCGCCGATGCCCTCTCCGGCGAGCCAACCTCGCCTCGGTTCGATCCGATCGATCCGTCGGGCTAGGTTGACTTCTTCCCCCTTTTTTCACTAAGTCCTACTTACGTATTAATTTCGTGGCATTTTCATAGCATCACATCTCCGCAACCGTGGCTCCGTTTTGGGCGTATAATATGTCAAATTGTTCGTCTCGAAGAGTACATCATTTCATTCCATTGCACCATTTGCATTTGAGCTCATCGTGATGCCCGAAATGCTGTTGGAAAATGACTTCAGATCGTTAGTTTCAGAATCTTATCAGCTCGAGCTCTTTTGTCATTTTTGCCATGAGTTATGTGTGCACCTTATGAACTTGAGTCCTACATGTGAGTTGAACATTGACATGCCATCTTTCCAGGGGTGTTTGCCATTTATTTTTGTGAGTTATGTGTTCACTAGAACAAGCATGCAAAGTAGGGATGATGATGTTGCTGATTTAAGGAACTTAGTGTTTTCACTAAGTCTTGTCCTGCTGTTATTTTTATGCCATATGTTCATGTTGTTACAGAGAGATCTATGCCCTTTTTGAGCATGATCAGTAAGGGTGTTTTGAACATATGGATGTGCTCTATCCATCCATGCCTTTGTTGGCATTTATGGAGTAGTCTAGCATGTCATTTTCATGCTCTACTTTTGCTTGAAAATGTTTCCTGGCAGATTGTTTGCATGAGATTCAATTTTCACGAGGTCGTTGTAGTTGATCCGTGTATGCTATGATGTTGTTCTTGCCATGTATAGCTTCTATGCCATGTCTTCTTGATGGGTGTATGCTTTATCATGAGATGCTCTGTAGTGAGTGCATCGAGCTCACGAACATGCCTACTCGTTATCTGTTTTTGCCATGCCCAGTTTTTCTGCTAAGTCTGAAATCTGTAATAAAACTTGCAATGTTTACATGGGTGCCATCATTTCTTAAGGTCCTTTTTGGCTTATGGTCAGTAAGGGACTATTGATATATGCTTTGAGTAGAATAATGTCATGCCTTGTTTTTCTATTATAAGTTCCTGTAGCATGTTGTTTGCTTGCTCTAAACATGCCTTCCTGATGTAAATTCCTGGCATGTTAGTATTTTCACTAAGTCTGTGAACCTGATATTTTGAGCACTTTCACCATGCTTGTTTGAACATGTTATGATGTGATTTAGCCATAGCTTAATGTTCCTCTTTTGTTAAGCATCTCCTGTAGATCGCTGCCATATGCTTTGTTTTTATGTTGGGGTGCTGTAGCATAGTTTCGTGTTGCGTGCTAAGTAGCATCGGGCTATTAAACGCATATTTGCGTCATTCTTGTTTTGCTTGTCATTTGCAAACCGTGGATCCGATTCGGTGATCTTTATATCGATTTCAACGAAATCACTCCATCTTTCAGCGGCATACTTGGTTTGCCAAGTTGATGCCAGTTCATCATTTTCCTTCGGAGCATACATATGCATTGCATATCACATCTCGCATCGCATGTCATGTTTTGCATCATATTGCTTGTGCATTGTTCCTTGTTTGATTGTAGTTCCGTTGCTTGTGTTCTTGCTTTGGGTAGAGCCGGAGGCGAGTGCGTGAGCGAGGATCTGTTGAGAACGCCTCTCGAAGATCAAGCCTTCGACAACTCGAGAACCTTACGAGCAAGATGACCATACCTTCGATATCACTTCTATCTTTGCTTGCTAGATGCTCGCTCTTTTGCTATGCCTATGCTGCGATACCTACCACTTGCTACATCATGCCACCCATATTGCCATGTCAACCTCTAACCATCCATGTCCTAGCAAACCGTTGATTGGCTATGTTACCGCTTTGCTCATCCCCTCTTATAGCGTTGCTAGTTGCAGGTGAAGATGAAGTTTGTTCCTTGTTGGAACACGAATATTTTGGGATATCACAATATCTATTGTTTTAATTAATGCATCTATATACATGGTAAAGGGTGGAAGGCTCGGCCTTATGCCTGGTGTTTTGTTCCACTCTTGCCACCCTAGTTTCCGTCATACCGGTGTTATGTTCCTTGATTTTGCGTTCCTTACGCGGTCGGGTGATTTATGGGACCCCCTTGACAGTTCGCTTTGAATAAAACTCCTCCAGCAAGGCCCAACCTTGGTTTTACCATTTGCCACCTATACCCTTTTTCCCTTGGGTTTCGCGAGCCGAGGGTCATCTTTATTTTAGCCCCGGGCGGTGCTCCTTCAGTGTTGGTCGAACCGAGTAGATGCGGGGCCCCTTGGGGAAACTTCGAGTCTGGTTTTACTCGTAGGATGTCTCATCCGGTGTGCCACGAGAATGAGATATGTGCAGCTCCTATCGGGATTTGTCGGCACGGGGAGGTCTTGCTGGTCTAGTTTTACCATTGTCGAAATGTCTTGATGTCTGGGATACCGAGTCGATCGGAGTGTCTTGGGTGAAGGTTTATTCCTTCGTTGACCGTGAGAGCTTGTTATGGGCTAAGTTGGGACACCCTGCGGGTATTATCTTTGAAAGCCGTGCCCATGGTTATGAGGCAGATGGGAATTTGTTAATGTCGGTTGTAGAAAACCCAAGTTGACCTTAATTAAAATACATCAACCTTGTATGTAACCGTGATGGTCTCTTCTCGTGGTCAGGAAGTGTACACGATGTTGGAGTTATGTTTGGCGCTTGGTTGTTTAGGATCACTTCTTGATCGCTACTAGCTTCACGACCGTGCTTTGCTTCTCTTCTCGCTCTCTTTTGCGATGTAGTCACCATATATGCTAGTAAACTGCTGCAGCCCTCCTTTTTACACCAGCCTTCCCTTAAGCTTAAATAGTCTTGATCTCGCGGTGTGAGATTGCTGAGTCCCGTGGCTCCAGATTCTACCAAAAGCAGATCAGGTACCGGTGATGCCAGTAGCGGATGGCGCAAGCCCAGCTGAAGTGGGAATTTGATGAGGCACTTGGTCGTTACTATGTTTCATTTCAGACGATTAGTAGTGGAGCCAGTTAGGCGATCGGGGATCTGTGTTGCATGTGGGGTATTCTTCTTTTATTTTGGTTCCGTAGTCGGACCTTGAGTGTAAACTGAATGATGGATGTTTATTTATGTATTGCGTGAAGTGGCGACTGTAAGCCAACTATGTATCTTTTCCCTTATGTATTACATGGATTGTGCGAAGTTTACCTCACTTGCGACATTGCTTTCAATGCGGTTATGCCTCTAAGTCGTGCTTCGACACGTGGGAGATATAGCCGCATCGAGGGCGTTACACGCAAGCCCGTGCGGCCGCCGCCACGCCCAGCGCCCTTCCGCCACCTCATCGGTGCCGCGTGAAGCTCCACCCCTCGCGAGCTCGTCCTCACCGGCCGGCCATGTACACCCCAGCTCCTTCGGCCGTGCACCCGAGCCCGTCCACACCCCGAGCTCCTCCACACCTGCCGGTCCTGTGGTCCACCTCGTGAGCTCCGCCGCTAGAGCAGCCGGGCGCTCCACCGGTCGAGCACCGGCCATCCCCAACGTCCCCCGCATGCCTCCCGGGCATTGGGCGAAGTCGGCTACTGAGCCTTGCTGGCGGCGAACCATCCCGACCTCCCTCGCGTGCCTCCTCGCGGCGCCGGTGAAGTTAGCCCCGAGCCTTGGTGGGCGGAGTTGCTGTGACCGAAAGCGGTCGGGCGACGGCGCGGCAAGCAGAACAGCAGAGCGGCGAGGCGAGCATCGGACTGCACGGCGGGGCGGGCAGAGCAATGGAGTAGAGAAGGACCTGATTGCTTTTCTGTCTTACTTGTTAGGGTCCTTTGTATTAATTTCCAGGACTATTTTGTAACTTTAGTATTTTTCGGGGTCATGTATGCATTTTGTACTTCACTATCGTTGAATGAAAGGAACTACACGCGGATGGGCTTTTCCCTGTTAAAAAATAAGAAAGATAGGCAGTGCGCTCGCATGAGTTGACCGCATCAGTCGGGATCAACACTGCTGTGTTTTTTTAATTTGACCCCTTTCTTTGCCGTCCGTGATATACGAGGCTGACGGCAAACACATGAATTGCAGACGGCAAACTTGTAGCCTGGCTGACGGCAAAACATCATTTTCTTGCTGTCTATGATTTATAAGGCTGACAGCAAAGAAGATTCGGCTGACGGCAAAGTCTTTGCCGTCTAGCCGACGAAAAGCAGACGGCAAAGTATTCTTTGTGTCGCCGTCTGACTTCGCCGTCTACTTCCTGATGGCAAAATCTTTGCCGTCTAGATTTAGGTCTTTGCCGTCTGTAATCCACAGAAGGCAAATTACCTGTTTCCTGTAGTGGTTCTCTCTCAGAATATGTATGCTGGAAGTGTAGGTTCAGTCTGATGGCTCTCTCCACGAATGAAGAGGAGGTGGAGGGGTATATATAGCCTCCACACAAAATCTAACCGTTACACACAATCTACCAAACTCGGTGGGACCGAATCTTTAAACACGGTCAGACCGATTTAGCAAATAATATGACCGTTAGGGTTTTCGGTGGGACCGAAATGCAACTTGGTGAGACCGATTCGATTAGGGTTAGGGCATAACGTAATCTCGGTAAGACCGATTACACAAACTCGGTGAGACCGATTTTGGTAATAAGCTTTCCAGAGAGTTGGTCAGGCAAACTCGGTGGGACCGATTACTCAAACTCGGTGAGACCGATTTTGGTAATAAGTTATCCAGAGAGTTTGCATTGTAATCTCGGTAGTACCGATTGCTCAAACTCAGTGAGACCAATCTTGGCAATGGACATACACAGAGAGATTACAATCCCATCTCGGTGAGACCGAGATCCCTATCGGTAGGGCCGATTTGCTTAGGGTTTGTGGCAGTGGCTAAGACATCTGAAATCGGTGGCGCCGGATAGGAAGAATCGGTGTGACCGATTTTGGCTTTAGGTTTAGGTCATTTGTGGATGTGAGAAAGTAGCTGAGGGTTTTGGACCATATCACTAAGCACTGTGGAGCAAGAAACTCATTAAGCAACACCTCATCCCTTCTTGATAGTATTGGCTTTTCTTATAGATTAATGTGATCTTGGATCACTAAAATGTAAAATGAAGAGTCTTGAGCTTGAAGCTTGAGCCAATCCTTTGTCCTGAGCATCTAGAAGGAGTTCCCACATCCTTTAGTCCATGCCACTCCATTGTTGAACTTATCTGAAACATACTAGATAAAAGTGTTAGTCCAACAAGAGATATGTTGACATTAATTACCAAAACCACCTAGGGAGCACTTGTGCTTTCAATCTCCCCCTTTTTGGTAATTGATGACAACATACATCAAAGCTTTAGATAAAGATATAAAGAATAGCAAGTAAAGCTTTGGAAAGACATGTAACAAACATAGGCTCCCCCTACATGTATGCAATCATGTAAATATGGAATATAGAAGCATGTGAGAGCATAACCATGATAGAGCAGGCGATGTGTTACATGTATCTTGGCCATATGCATCAAAGCAAAGAATATTAAAGAAAACACCTTCATGCTCATGAGTCCTTCTTGCAAACAATATGTACATCAGCAAGAATTCCTCATACACATGATTGTGATGCATATACTTACCTTGTAGTCTTGAGTTGGCTTAGGATAGAATGAACCTGCGTAAACAAGGTTAGATAACACAGATACATCTACTAGCCAGAGCAAGCAGAAGAAACCACAAGAATACCAAGACTGGGAGACATGTAGAGAGTGAGTACTAAGTACCACATTGGATTAGACATGTCCCCAAGAGTAAAGATATGCAATGAATTCAAATGATTTCTTTCCCTTAGATGTCTTGCTCCCCCTGAATCTAGCATGGGATACTGGGAGAAGATAGGAAATAGAAAATCAGAGCTGGAAAATCAGAGCTGAAAGATATGAATGATAATCAGAGCTAATGCAAGCTAATGCAAATAAGCACAAAAGATCAAATGAACATGTCTCTCCCCTCAAGAAGACATGTGGGCATCTCTCCTCTTGAACACCAAGCATCTGGGATCCTTGAGAAATACTTCTACTTAAGTATCTCTCCCCCTAGAGATCTCTCTCTCCCCCCTTTGAGGGTCCCTCTCTCCCTTAAGAAGGTGTTAAACTCTTTCTTAGATGTGATATCTCTCTAAATGATAAGCTTTGATGTTCTCTCTCTCCCCCCTTTGACATCAATTTCCAAGAAGGGTTTTCTGGAATCCGTCGAATGGGTTTGGTCCTTGAGACATAGCACAAAGCAATTATAAAAATGTGATGCTTGTAGAGGACAAGATTCATTGAGTGGAGCTATATTAGAAGAAACATAGAATAAGTGGCAAACTGTTTTTCCTGTTGTGAAATCGGTGGCACCGAGTGGTAGGCTTCGGTTGTACCGAAAGGATTCGGTTGGATCGAAAACAACAAATTGGTGTAACCGAGTTCATCGCAGAGAAAACACTTGTCACCTCAGCTCACTGGACTAGTAAGATCTCACAAAGATTTGCAAGGAATTTACTGAAAGATATGCAAGGAATTAGATGCTGAAAATGCAGAGCAAACAGAAAGAAATCTATATGAAGTTTTTTTTGAAAGGGGAAACAAATATGCATGAGACAAATGCAAAAACACGGAAAAGAACACAGGAGAACTTCATCTAGAGATGGTCGGCGACAGAGTCACCTATGTTAGAGTATATTGACTTAGGAGTCAAGTGAGATCACTTGATCATAGGTCATACTCATCGTTTAAGCTCAAAATGGGGTTGCCATTTTTTGTTTAAGCATCTTAATGTATTCACATCTTGTCAAGTTGCTTTAGCTCATGACTTGGAGTAAAGCTTCTCTAAGATGGAATGACATACCTTGGTTGGTGGTGTTGTCCATGTAGTTGAACTTGTGTGGGTTGCTCAAGGTTGATGTAGGTCATCAAGAATTTGGACCACCACTTGGAATTTGAGTCCATCTACCTACATGGGTTAGTTCTTGCAAGGAAGAGCACTTGTGTATCCAAAAATGACAATCATGAAGCTCAACATAGAATTTGTCAAAGGATATGTTTGAGTGGTTCCGTTCTTCCTTGTCTTCAACCACCATAGTGTAGAGACTTGGTAATGTAGAGATTGCTCAAGATGTGAGTGGATTACAATCTCATGGAATTTGGTTCCACCAAGTACCTACATGGGTTAGATAACATGCAAGATACAAGTATATCCAAGACATAATATTTTGATCATAAGAGAAAAATATCAAGGATTAGTCATAAGCTCATGTCTTGCATGTATCCAATGGAGTTTCTACTCCAAGTTTGAAGCATTAATGATGTTCAATTCTCCTCTTAACCTGCAAAACACTTTCTCATCAAGAGATTTAGTGAATATATCCGCTAATTGCTTTTCGGCGTGAACATGCTTAAGATCAATGTCACCCTTAGCAACATGATCTCGAATGAAATGATGACGAACTTCAATATGCTTAGTTCGAGAATGTTGCATAGGATTATGACCAATTTTGATAGCACTTTCATTGTCACAAAGCAATGGAACATGTCTCACATATATCCCATAATCTTTAAGAGTTTGGGTCATGCAAAGTCATTGAGCACAACATGAACCAGCGGCAATATATTCTGCTTCGGCGGTGGATAAGGATACCGAGTTTTGTTTCTTGGAGGACCAAGATACAAGAGATCTACCAAGAAATTGACAAGTACCCGAAGTGGATTTTCTGTCAACCTTGTCTCCGGCATAGTCTGAGTCGGAAATAGCCAATAAGATCGAAAGAGGCCCTCTTAGGATACCAATGCCAAGATTTGGTGTATGGATTAAGTATCTCACTATCCTTTTCACAGCCTTAAGATGACATTCCTTAGGAGCAGCTTGATATCGTGCACACATGTAAACACTTAGCATGATATCGGGACATGAAGCACATAGATATAATAATGAACCAATCATAGAGCGATAAAGCTTTTGATCAACCGGTTCACTGTCTTTGGTTAAGTCAATATGTCCACTAGTAGGCATGGGTGTAGACATACCTTTGCATTCTTGCATATTGAACTTCTTGAATAAGTCCTTGGTGTACTTCATTTGAGAAACAAAGGTACCTTCCTTAGTTTGCTTGATTTGCAACCCAAGAAAGAATTTGAGTTCACTCATCATAGACATCTCAAACTTCTCCGACATTAGCTTCCCAAACTTTTCACTAAAATGAGGGTTAGTCGAACCAAATATAATATCATCAACATAGATTTGGCACACAAATAGTTCTCCATTAACCCTTTTAGTAAAAAGTGTGGAATCAATTTTCCCAATTTCAAAGCCTTTTTCAATAAGGAACTTGGTCAAGTATTTATACCATGCTCTAGGAGCTTGTTTAAGACCATAAAGAGCTTTGTGAAGTTTGTAAACATGATTGGGTTTCTTAGGATTGACAAAGCCGGGAGGTTGCTTAACATAAACTTCCTCCTCTATTTCACCATTTAGAAAAGCACTTTTAATGTCCACTTGGTACAAGGTGATATCATGATGATTAGCATAGGCAAGTAAGAAGCGAATGGACTCAAGTCTAGCAACGGGAGCATAAGTCTCACCATAGTCCATACCTTCGACTTGTGTGTAGCCTTGGGCGACGAGACGTGCTTTGTTGCGAACTACTTGTCCATCTTCATCTTCCTTGTCGCAAAACACCCATTTGGTACCGATGACGTTGTGGTTGTTGTCGGGCTTCTCAACCAATGTCCAAACTTGGTTCCTTTCAAAGTTACGTAGCTCTTCATGCATGGCATTTATCCAATCCGGATCTCCCAATGATTCTTCAACCCTCATAGGTTCATTGCTAGAGATGAAATAATAGTTTTCACAAAAGTTAGCTAAACAAGTTTTAGAGCGAGTGATTCTCCCGGTTTGAATGTCATTGTAGATTTGCTCGACGGGATGATCTTTAGAAATTCTTGCTCGAACTCATGAAAGATTTTGCTTGGGTCTTCATTGAACATCTTGTTCTTCTTCTTGGCCTTCTTCATTGTTGGCATTGTCATTCACTTGTCGTGGTGGAGAAGGAGGTTGTTGACGTTCATCTTGATGCACTTCCTCGTTTTCTTCATCTTGGTGTGTCCCACTTGTGGATGCTTCCGTATCAACTCTTGGTTCACCTTGTCGTGAAGTAGAAGCTTCCACTTGGATGGACAAGGTGCTCTCCTTTACCTCCATTGGACGGACCTTGCCAATAGACAAGTCTTGGATTGCTTCCGAAGGATCTTTGTCACCTACATCAACTGGCAATTGCTCTACTTGCGAGCCGTTAGGTTCATCAAACTTCACATCTACCGTCTCTTCAACCTTTCGGGTGAAATTGTTGTAGACACGGTAAGTGTGAGAGTTTGAGCCATAACCTAGTAGCAAACCTTCATGAGACTTAGGAGCAAATTTAGAATGATGATGCTTATCAAGAATGTATCACTTTGAGCCGAATACTCGAAAGTATCCAACTTGGGGTTTGTTTCCGGTGAGGAGCTCGTATGCCGTCTTGCCGAGTAGCTTGTGAAGATACAAGCGATTTGTTGCATGAAAAGCTGTCTCAACCGCTTCTGCCCAAAAGTGCTTCGGTGTCTTGTACTCATCAAGCATCGTTCTCGCCATTTCAATGAGCGTCCGGTTCTTCCTCTCAACAACTCCGTTTTGTTGAGGTGTGTACGTAGCCGAGAACTCGTGTGAAATCCCTTCTTCGTCAAGAAAGGTGTCCACATTTGCGTTCTTGAACTCCGTTCTGTTGTCGCTGCGAACCTTCTTGATCTTCACTTCAAATTGATTTTGGGCCTTCCTAGCGAAGTTTTTGACGATCTTTTGGACCTGCGATTTATCATCGAGAAAGAATACCCACGTAAATCTTGAAAAATCATCAACTATAACTAGACCAAAAGAATTTCCACCGAGGCTTTTGTAAGAGTTGGGACTAAAAAGATCCATGTGAAGTAGCTCGAGTGGCCTCCTTGTGGTCATGATGTTCTTCACGGGATGCCTTCCTCCAACCTGTTTACCTGCCTGACAAGCGCTGCAAAGTCTATCCTTATCAAATATGACATTGTTAACTCCAAGGATATGATTTCCTTTAATAAGCTTGTCAAGGTTTCGCATACCAACATGACCTAATCGTCTATGCCATACCCAACCTTTTGAGGATTTAGCAATGAAGCAAGTTTTAGGTTGAGCCTTTTTAGTGAAATCAACAATGTATAGGTCACCTCTACGCACACCGGTAAAGACCATTTTATGATTGTCTCGACGAAACACTTGGCAATCTACTTTAGTAAATAGAACATTGAAACCGAAATCAGCAAGTCTAGATACTGAAAGTAAGTTGTATCCAAGAGATTCAACGAGCATGACATTTTTGTATGGAGCTATCATGTGATATGGCCACCTTACCGAGGCCAACTACCTTACCCTTTGAGTTATCACCGAAGGTGACATACTTTCGAGTACTATCATTATCAGCAAGCTCACGGAACATGTCTTTATCTCCGGTCATGTGATCGGTACATCCACTATCAAGAACCCATTCCTTTCCTCCTGACATATATCCCCGAAGATTTGCCATAAGACCAAAGTGTCTCATTGCATCATCAAGATCGAAGTCACTATCATCATCCTCATCATAGTATCCATGTTCAACATCGTCACGTGGTGGATCAAGTCCTAGAGAGGGTGATTCATTAGAGTGAGTTTGACAATGATCTTGCTTATGAATTTTTATAGCTTCGGAAATAATATCACTAATAATCCCAACATTTCCTTTGGCACGCATAAGGTTTGTAATCTCAAATAGACGATCACCAAACATTGGATCACTAGTATTCATCTTACTCAAAGCAATAGACTTATGAAGAATTTCGTCAAGATTTTTCAAGGAATAATCTGGAAATCGTTCCTCAAGAAATTTCCATATAGTGTAGGCACACTTAAAAGTAGGCAAACATCCAATCAAGTTTCTAAGCAATCCTCTAATGATAAGTTCGGCAGTTCTAAGATTCCTAATCATGTCAATTGACTCATCATGGGTAGGATGCATATGATCAACTTGAGGTGCACAAGGACTAGCAATGTACTTGTTCAAATGATATTGATTGAAAATTAAAAGCATCTCATTTTTCCACTCATGAAAATACACTCCATCAAGAATAGGCACTCTATGTCTAAGACTCCCCAAAGTAGACTCATCCATCTTCCTCCAATGGTGATTAAACCAAGGCAATGGAGACCAAAGCTCTGATACCACTTGTAGGACCTTGAGAAGAGGTGTCTAGAGGGGGGGTGATTAGACACTAAATGCCAAAGTTGCAGTTTTTAAGTTTCCTTAAGTTTAAGTGGAGATTAGGCACAAGTTTAACATTCACAATACATATCAAGCAAGCATGCAAGAGTATATGGGCAGCGGAAAGTGAAGCATGCAACTTGCAAGAATGTAAAGGGAAGGGTTTGGAGGATTCAAACGCAATTGGAGACACGAATGTTTTTGGCGTGGTTCCGATAGGTGGTGCTATCGTAGATCCACGTTGATGGAGACTTCAACCCACGAAGGGTAACGGTTCCGTGAGTCCACGGAGGGCTCCACCCACGAAGGGTCCACGAAGAAGCAACCTTGTCTATCCCACCATGGCCGTCGCCCACGAAGGACTTGCCTCACTAGCGGTAGATCTTCACAAAGTAGGCGATCTCCTTGCCCTTACAAACTCCTTGGTTCAACTCCACAATCTTGTCGGAGGCTCCCAAGTGACACCTAGCCAATCTAGCAGACACCACTCTCCAAGAAGTAACAAATGGTGCGTTGATGATGAACTCCTTGCTCTTGTGCTTTAAATGATAGTCTCCCCAACACTCAACTCTCTCTCATAGGTTTCGGATCTGGTGGAAAGAAGATTCGAGTGTAAAGCAACTTGGGGAAGGCTAGAGATCAAGATTCATATGGTAGGAATGAAATATCTTGGCCTCAACACATGAGTAGGTAGTTCTCTCTCAGAATATGTATGCTGGAAGTGTAGGTTCAGTCTGATGGCTCTCTCCACGAATGAAGAGGTGGAGGGGTATATATAGCCTCCACACAAAATCTAACCGTTACACACAATCTACCAAACTCGGTGGGACCGAATCTTTAAATTCGGTGAGACCGATTTAGCAAATAATGTGACCGTTAGGGTTTTCGGTGGGACCGAAATGCAACTTGGTGAGACCGATTCGATTAGGGTTAGGGCATAACGTAATCTCGGTAAGACCGATTACACAAACTCGGTGAGACCGATTATGGTAATAAGCTTTCCAGAGAGTTGGTCAGGAAAACTCAGTGGGACCGACTACTCAAACTCGGTGAGACCGATTTTGGTAATAAGTTATCCAGAGAGTTTGCATATTAATCTCGATAGTACCGATTGCTCAAACTCAGTGAGGCCGATCTTGGCAATGGACATACACAGAGAGATTACAATCCCATCTCGGTGAGACCGAGATCCCTATCGGTAGGGCCGATTTGCTTAGGGTTTGTGGCAGTGGCTAAGACATCTGAAATCGGTGGCGCCGGATAGGAAGAATTGGTGTGACCGATTTTGGCTTTAGGTTTAGGTCATTTGTGGATGTGAGAAAGTAGTTGAGGGTTTTGGACCATACCACTAAGCTCTGTGGAGCAAGAAACTCATTAAGCAACACCTCATCCCTTCTTGATAGTATTGGCTTTTCTTATAGACTCAATGTGATCTTGGATCACTAAAATGTAAAATGAAGAGTCTTGAGCTTGAAGCTTGAGCCAATCCTTTGTCCTAAGCATCTAGAAGGAGTTCCCACATCCTTTAGTCCATGCCACTCCATTGTTGAACTTATCTGAAACATACTAGATAAAAGTGTTAGTCCAACAAGAGATATGTTGACATTAATTACCAAAACCACCTAGGGAGCACTTGTGCTTTCAACACACAAACACAAACTCTGTCTCCCAGGGTCTCATATTTCTCCAATGTTCTCCTGTATGTCGCTCACACACACCCTCTCTCCCTAGAGATAGCTTGTGTTCCCTCATATGTCTCTCTACCTATCACTCTCGTTGTGAAATATCTTTCTCTCTCGCACAGACAAAACTCCGTCTCTCTGGATCTCATTTCTCTCTGATATCTGTTTGTATGTGACTCACATGCACCCTCTCTCTATCTCTCTCACACCCACACACATAACTTAGCCTTTTGATCCACTCGACTCCTATCTCTAACGCACACTAGCTAGCATCTTTATCTTTCTATTTATCTGTTTCTCCATCAACCTTCTTTCTCGCCCTCACTCTTGATTCCTATCATGCACACTACATATGTTTCTCTCTACATGCAGTCAAGTGCCCTCTCACACACATATATAACTTCACCCTTTGAACCACCCGATGGTCATCTCCAACACCCAAACTAGCAGATGTCCCTCTAGCTAGCATCTCCATCTCTCTATCTATTTGTAGTTTCTCCGTCAACATTTCTTTCTTGCACGGAGTCTTGCTTCCTATCACCCACAGTATATATGTCTCCCCATACATATGCATTTATAGGTTGATCTCTTTTGCACAATCGTTGCACCTCACTCCCTCTGCTCGCCATAGATGCATGCTCCAGCCCACGCCACTATCTCTTAAAGACAAAAACACATGCTCAATTGTCGGGCCTTCTTCCCTGCATTCTCACATGCATGCATATTGTCATACCAATCCGTCTCTCCCATGTCGTTGATCTTATGACTTATGTCTTCTTTCTTTTATCTCGATCATGCGCGCGCGCACACACACACATCCCACGTATACATGTATACCTCTCACACATGCACGTTCATGGTCTCTATGTCTCCATATGTAGTTAATTACCCTCAATCCTAATGCCACATCGAATCGTTCTCCTCTTTTGTGCACATAACTTCCGCCTGGATGGGTACAACACACACTCACACTTAACAATCTCCTTCTAGCTACCCCCCCCCCCCCCCGCCGCCTCTCACTCTTCCCCTATATCCCCGAAACTAATAAGACCATCCCTTTGTTTAATTCCCGCCTACATGCACCATCGATATATAGTAGTCTTCCTCGGTGTCTCTCGAACAAACACGTTCTCTCGATGTCGACTCCTCTCATGCGCACACACCTTCTCTTCCCTCTCTACGGGCATTTTCTCTCTCCCACCCCATCGTTGGTGGCCTCTGCCATCACATCACCTCTCTATGATGAAGCCATGCACACTTAAATTACATCCGCCACTGAGGACCCCGCGACACACACACACACACACGCACGCACGCACCCCCCCCCCCACACACACACACACACTAAGACTCCATATCTCTCTCTCTTACACACACACAAACACACACACACACACGCACCCCCACACACACACACACACTAAGACTCCATCTCTCTCTCACACACACAAACTAAGACTCCATCTCTCTCTGTCTCTCCTCTCTCTCTCTCTCTCTCACACACACACTAAGACTCCATCTCACACACACATGCTCTAGGCGGAGCATTTGTTCCTACCACCCTTCATCCAACCTTACCCGTATGATAAACAATCACCTTTATTTACTTGCATAACATGGACAAATTCCACTTTACTTTAGTAGTCAGCAAACATATCATGTGTACCCTTATAAAAAACGAGATGGCAATGATGGTGTGTCTGCCATCTTGTAATACAGACTGTATGATCTATATCTGACGGATAGAAAGCAAACTATGATAATTTTACAAAAGATACCCGCACCTCTCTCCACATCATTATCTCCCGCAACCTCATTGCTCAGCAATTAAAAAAGGAATAAGTCTCTGAACAATCTAGCATGCCTGGTGGCCGCTGCCGCCTGCCGGCGCCGTCCATCCCCATGCCTCCACCCATTCCGACCACTAGTCACCACCACGCTCCACTCCTCCTCGCCTTATCTCTCATCTTTCATTTTTTCGATGACATTCTCGAGATACCAGTTTTCTGATAAAATTCTCGAGATATCATTGGTTTTTACACATGGGATTACTCCTGCATGGGTCAATAACAATAGGTGTTTTGTAAAAAAATGCATATTGATGTTCCGTGCAATGCACGAGAATCTTGCTTGTAATTATATAACGCAAATCACGAGCAGGAAGTGACATTTTTTGTCACAACCACGTTAACATGGCCACGTAAATCACTAGCTAAAGTAAATACCATTATACTTATATCCCGATGCAAAAGGTTGAGTACATGTCCGAAGAGTAGAGTCGCACACACGCACTCTGTCTCTCAGAATCTCTCTCACACACACACCAGTTACGTGACGCCCACTTAAGCAGACACGTATGTTACAATTTGTGCACGCGTGGGTACACGTGATGCTGCACATTTATTTAAGCCGGAAGGCGAACCCAAATAGTAGCTGCATTCATTCCCCTCCCGCTGCCTCTTCTCTGGTCGCCGTAGCCCGGTAGCCATGGGCCGGCCGAAGGTAACAACATACGCCATACTCCCGCCAGAGCGACGCTTTAATATGGAAATTTTAGTGGTCATGCATGCATCTTTTTGTGCTAGCACTCCTATATAAGGGTTGACCGATCACTTCCCGCGGACGTCCGCGGGCGGTGGAAGAGGAAGGAGAAGGGAAGCGGGTTGTGGAGTAACATTTTTTTACCACAATTTCTTAGGAAGCTGAGTGCAATAATTGAGTAGTTTTGCAAACTACCAGTACTACACCTGAAATGATTCAAAACCTATACTCCGTTGCCACACGCGTTTCCCGCGTGAAACGGTCAGCGTCGCCCTAGAGCGTCAGTGCCGCATTAATGCCCGGCCAGAGCGGAGGCGACCTCTCACTGGCGCCGGCTTTGAAGTGGCGCGACGGCTGAGAGAGCACCGCTTCCTAGTGCATGTGACTATTCCGCGTCGAGACTGGCCATAGGCCCTGTTTGGATCCATGGGTTAGAGTTAGTTTGAGCTAGTTGGGGCTCAAATAGCCCTAAAGTATCCAACCATGAGGGTTTAAATTGGAGCAAGTTGCACCGAACCCACCAAAAAAACTATCCCACCCAAGAGGTGCTAACTGGAGATAGTTCTCATTGGGACCACTGAAAAATCACTTTTCTCTCTCCATGAAGTGCATTTATTGTCAATCTAACCCTGTCATCCAAACACCTCTTTGGCTACAGTTAGTTCAGGGCTAGTCATGAGTTAGTCTAACCTCTAGCTAAGTTAGAGTATCAAACAGGAGCAGTATAGGACATGCAAGTTGCTCAAAGCATATAGGAAAATTCGTACGTGAAAGGATTTTTTTTCTTTTTAAAAACAGAATGTGAAAGGAATTTTTTTTAGAATGCTCTTGGCATGTCGCTAACATGTGATAGTTAACCGACCTCAATAGACAGCAGAAGCGCCAGCCCGTCGCACTTTGATAGAGACGAGGAGGGAGAAGCGTCTGAGTTCTTTGGATTACTAGAGATAGGTGTCGCACGGAAGCTAAGAAATATGGTGATAGCGTGGGTTAGCCATGTACTAGTATGATGTAACTACACTGGGCTTCCGTGTTTCGTACTCTTCTAGTCCACTATGGAGATGATTGGTTAATTTTATACCCCTGAATAATATTAAATATTATGAGTGCAGACGCTCCACCACGAGGTTCCTTGCTCCTTCTCGGTCATCCGGAATCTATGTTCTTCCACTATATTTTTTTTACATGAGCTTTGTTCGTCCTTTGCCAACACGCGAGACATCTAGCATCAAGGTGCACGTGTTATGCAAGGATCATTCCATCTATATGAAGAACACGTGGGAACGGAACTACGAGACGGACATGTACCCAGGAGTGGACGTACGAACCTGAGTAATGTAGTGCAGTAAGTGAAGTAGAAAAGGCACAAATGGTATGAACATGTGTGGCATATAGGGTGTGTTTGGTTGCGTTCTCGTCTCAGCATAGTTGTTCCCTCTTCATGCATGCTCAACTCAACACCCCTCTTCATGCATGCTCTCTTCATGCATGCTTCTAGTGTATTTGTGCTAAACTAGTGTGGACTCATGCACCCTCCATACACTCTACCAAACACCCAAAAGTAGGTCGAGAAGGGAACTCTTGGGTGGCATTTGTCTCTTACTACGTACTACCACTAAATGTTGTACGTGCAATGCCTGATGATGTTATAGATGCGTGCCTAAGTACTCTACTACTACTACTATATTAGTTGGAGGCACATATTAACTTTTATATTTGTTTACGTGTATTCCCCGAGACCTTCCAACTAGACGTGTCTTTCTCTCCAGGTCGCACTTTGTATCGTTCATACCACTAAGTACTACTACTGTGATCTCCGACCCAGAAGTGGAAGAAGTGGAGACGCTCTACCACGCTGTTTTTTTACGTTGGGCTCTACCACGCTGTTCATGTCCCACTCCTTTCGCTGACGTGTGGGACATCCAGCACGTGCCGTGTTTGGCACCCTTCGTCATAAGAGTTGAAACGCTAGCATTCATCAGAAATAAAAAATAATTATAAATCGGCAGTGATACTATTTTTTTGCGAACCAATCAGCAGTGATACTATACCATGCGGTTTCCTTGCTCCTCGATATCGGAAAGAATACTTCCGTTTGCCAACATGTGGGACGTCGACCATCCTGGTCCACTTGCCATGCACGCAGAACTCCAAGGGAGAGTCACCCAGGTCGTCGTGCCGCGGTAACAATGACTAATGAGCCGTCAAATCATAGGCCCACTTCCCACTTTGAAGTTGCTCGGACGAAGGAACCATCATGACTTCGTTGAATTCTGCTTCTTGAAGAAAACTATTGTACCAGCAGTACTGCTTGCTACAGTAGTTACTCCAACAGAGGCCTCCTTTTGTTCATTGGATAGGAATATGAAAATCATAGGAAGTGAGATGACATGCATCTCAATTCCTATAGAGAAAGAGATGCCATTTGATGCTTAGGATAGGAATTTTTCCATTTAGTCTAGGCTAATGTACTAGTAATTTGCTCTAAAAACTACAGTAGTAACTAGTAGTACTGGTACATGCTCATACTCAGACACAGACACACACACTAACTACTAGTACTACTTCTCACATGCTGGCCAGACGCCGTCGTTCTCCTTCCCAGCTTTGTCGGTGACACCCCACCGTGCTTGGATCTCCGCCGACCTCTCCGTAGCAGCGCGCGCGTCCTTTTCTTTCTTGCGGCGGCGGGCCTCACTTTTCTTGAGTGCTTTCTGACTTTTCCGCTCCCTCTGTGTGGCTTTGGCTGCCTCTTGCTCTACCGCCCATTCGGCCTTGGCATCTTCAAATTCCTCCCACATAGTTATGAGGTCGCGAGCAGCGATGAACTCGGCACGGCGGGATGCCATCGCTTCCCTACCATTTTGTGTGCGGTCGTGGGCGGCGAGGAACTTGGCGCGGCGGGATGCCATCGCTGCCTTACCGATTAGTGTGCGGCACGGTGGCATGAACGACGCTTGGTGAGAGCTCTGGGGTGGAGTGGCCGGACAACCGTGTAGTGCATTGGTTTGTCAAGAGCTCAAGGACATAAGATGAAGCAAATTTGGATTCCCCTTCAATCCTGGTCATTTATTACCGAGTAAAATGCATTGGCGGTCATCGAACTTGTCTTGATGGCTCACTTTGATCATTGTATACGAGATATGGTGATTATACGGTCACTGGCTCAGCATATAGCTCCGTAATTGTCCGGTCGACCAGTCAAACAGTCCACATGCGCCTCATCAGCTCGTGTTCTTTATCTATCTACGCGGGCCTACTTGTCAATGGAGAAATAAATACAGTAAAAACCAAAATATGCGTATGTGGGGAATCAAACCACGGACTCGTCGATGCAACGCACCCTCGTCAGCCAAATGAAAATGAAATACTTCACGTCAGACGCTCACGCTCACACTGTCAAAGCATGCTAATGCATGCACATCGCCCTCTAAATCAAAGTCCTGCTCATGGCGCAACGCAAACGGCGAGCCCATCACCTGCGCGCCCCGGCGGTGCCTGACATTACTGTTTAGACGTTTGATGGAGGCCTACGCGAACGCCGAGCATGTATTCACCTGGCTGAACACCAACAGTCATACTCGGACCGCCTTGCTCATGTATATCATCCATCACAACGACAATCTATAAAACAGCCTAAGGTAGAGAGGGTACTATGTTAGTATGGTATGGAGTATGTACTATCGTGAGCGACCGATCTTAGTGCCACTGCACACCAAAACCCCTTCCATTGCTAGCGCGCACTTCCCGCCTGAAACGGTCACCGTCTCTCTAGGATGTCAATGCGGCATTCACCGCACTTAACTGCAGGTGCAATTGGTGTGTCACTGACATGCGGGCCAGATGCCCGTCGGGCCCACATGTCAGTAACCCAAACGCATCTGCAGTTAAGTCACTGAAGCAGCGTCCGCATTCACGCCCGACGAACCTACTTCGGTGCTAGTTGTCCATCTGTCTGCCGCGGCTCATTGCCCTTCGCCCGCTATATTAACTTGAGCCCCAGCTCCCAGCCATAGCCAAAGACCCACACTTATTCTCCTCCGGTCCTTTCCTTCTGCCGGCACCACTTCAACCATGGCCTCCTGGCGCTCCGAAGCTCTCTTGGATGTACTGTCGCAGGAGCAGACGAGGGACATCGGCGGCTCCACTCCGGGCGCGCTCCAAAGCTCTCTTCGACGTACTGTCGTAGGAGCAAACGAAGGAGATCGCCGGCACCCTGATACGTCTCCAACGTATCTATAATTTTTGATTCTTCCATGCTATTATATTACCCCTTTTGGATGTTTATGGGCTTTACTTTACACATTTATATCATTTTTGGGACTAACCTACTAACCGAAGGCCCAGCCCAATTGCTGTTTTTTTGCCTATTTCAGTATTTCGAAGAAAAGGAATATCCAACGGAGTCCAAACGGAATGAAACCTTCGAGAGCGTGATTTTTGGAACGAACGTGATCCATAGGACTTGGAGTGCAAGTCAAGAAGCAGCCGAGGCTCCCACGAGATAGGAGGGCGCCCCCCCCTATAGGGCGCGCCCCCTGTCTCGTGGGCCCCTTGGGCGTCCACCGACGTACTTCTTCCTCCTATAAGCCTACGTACCCCGAAAACATCCAGGGGGCAGACGAAACACAATTTCCACCACTGTAACGTTCTGTATCCGTGAGATCTCATCTTGGAGCCTTCGTCGGCACTCTGCCGGAGGGGGAATCGACCATGGAGGGCTTATACATCAACATCCTTGCCCCTCCGATGAGTTGTGAGTAGTTTACCACAGACCTACGGGTCCATAGTTATTAGCTAGATGGCTTCTTCTCTCTTTTTGGATCTCAATACAATGTTCTCCCCCTCTCTTATGGAGATCTATTCGATGTAAACTCTTTTTGCGGTGTGTTCGTCGAGATCCGATAAATTGTGGGTTTATGATCAAGTTTATCTATGAATAATATTTGAATCTTCTCTGAATTCTTTTATGTATGATTGAGTTATCTTTGCAAGTCTCTTCGAAATATCAGTTTGGTTTGGCCTACTAGATTGATCTTTCTTGCCATGGGAGAAGTGCTTAGCTTTGGGTTCAATCTTGCGGTGTCCTTACCTACTGACAGAAAGGGTTGCAAGGCACGTATTGTATTGTTGCCATCGAGGATAACAAGATGGGGTTTATATCATATTGCTTGAGTTTATCCCTCTACATCATGTCATCTTGCTTAATGCATTACTATGTTCTTATGAACTTAATACTCTAGATGCATGCTGGATAGCGGTCGATGTGTGGAGTAATAGTAGTAGATGCAGGCAGGAGGTCTACTTGTTACGAACGTGATGCCTATATACACGATCATGCCTAGATAATCTCATAACTATTCGCTTTTCTATCAATTGCTCGACAGTAATTTGTTCACCCACCGTAATACTTATGCTATCTTGAGAGAAGCCACTAGTGAAACCTATGGCCCCCGGGTCTATCTCATATCATATTTCTTCCAATTTACTTTTATTTGCATCTTTACTTTTCGCATCTATATTATAAAATACCAAAAATATATTTATCTCATCTTACTATCTTTATTAGATCTCACTTTCGCAAGTGGCCGTGAAGTGATTGACAACCCCTTTATTGCGTTGGTTGCGAGTTCTCAGTTTGTTTGTGTAGGTGCGTGGGACTTTTGAGGAGCCTCCTACTGGATTGATACCTTGGTTCTCAAAAACTGAGGAAATACTTACGCTACTATTGCTGCATCACCCTCTCCTCTTCGAGGAAAACCAACGCAAGCTCAAGACATAGCACACCCTCCCGGCCTCCCTCCGCCGCCACGACCACGAAGCCGGCGCACGTGCACGGGCGCAGCCGGCAGCGAGGAAGAGTAGTACATGGTAGGTCGCCGCCGCTCTAGTCCCGGGAAGGACACCGCTACTCCACTCAGTCGACGCCAAGATTGGTGGGGTAAACATCGGCGGCCGATTAGCCGCTTGACGGCGACGTGGAGGCGGAAATCTTCAGAACCTTGTGCTCCGGAGGAGGAGGTTATCGAGGCGGATGAGGAGGAGGCAAAGTCAATGGCCGGCTTTCTCGGGTTCATGGCCGGACATGGTGGTCGGCCGCCGGTGATCGTTTAGATTAGGTTTACAGTAGGTTTTAGTACAGTTTGTGCGAAATATGTAATGAATTTCATCCAGTTTGTAGGAAAAGTTTTCGAAATGTAATGAATTTCATCAGGTTAATTTGAAATTTGCTTTGTTTGCACGAATTTCATCCAGTTAGTTCATATAGTTGTCGAAAGGTATGCGGGCAGCAGCAGATGGCATCCATCAGTGTCCTCAGACAGATGCCGGTGCAAATTTGTGGGCCAGCGCTAGAGATGCCCTAACTATCATGCTATAATCACTAACAATCCTCCATTATTTGGCAGGGAACAGTTATCCCTCGATCAAAATCAGATCCGTGGTGTTTCGCACTCCGCCCGCGTAAGAGTGTAAACTCTTGGTTACATAAAAATGGAGCAAGTGGACAGCACTGTAGCACGTCATATCACTCGAACTAGCCCGCCTAACAAGCGGGAAAGCACCTCCCTCGTCATTTTGTTCTGGATTTCTATCGATCGATCGCGCGAAAATGTTACGCTTCACAAGTTCTAAAGGAAAAGGCGGCACACTTACGACTCGTACGCGTCGCAACCCTGACAGTCCGGCTCGCACGCCGCTCACCAGAGGGGACACACGTTGTCTTGCAATTTCACTGACATATGGGACCGTAATTGAATAAACCGTCGATAGCCTAAATCTAATCACTCGGCGGGCGTCAGCTGAGAAGAGAGAAACAGGGGAGGGAGAAGAGATCGCCCA
Organism: Aegilops speltoides; assembly: GCA_021437245.1. NCBI lineage: Eukaryota > Viridiplantae > Streptophyta > Magnoliopsida > Poales > Poaceae > Aegilops > Aegilops speltoides. The sequence continues at coordinate 82,279,795 of CM038146.1, read as the reverse complement.
CCCGCCGCAGACGGACTCCAAGAAATATATGCTCTACCCCGGTCGTATCGCAGACCCAACCTTTCCCACTGTGAGTTGTTCGGACGAAGGAACCATCATGACTTCGTTGAATTCCACTTCTTCAAGAAAACTTACTGTACCCGCAATACTGCTACCACACGCAAAGACTGGACGGCACTGTACCACGTCATATCATTGAAACCCACTAGGCCAAACTAGCCCGCCTAGGTCATCTATTTTGGAACGGAGGGAGTACGTGTCTGCACTGCTATGATTTTGTGTTGCACGTTCTCTGTACTTTTGCTACGATTTTCCTACCGTATGAACCAAATGAGGCCTGAATGTATGTCGACTATTCTCTAATTGATCGCTAAGCCTACAATTTCAGGAGTTAGGGCTATTGGTCGATCAACGAGGGATAAGTATAAGCGTACCACGAGCTCATCAGCCCCAACGTTTCTCTTCGGTGAGTATTTTGCAAGTACTATAGCTCGCACAGTAGCTAGCCTACTAACACCAAGGATCATCAAACAAGCCCTGCTGATATGATAAACAGTTCAAACTTACATCTAAGCATGCCATATATTACATCAAAAGCTGGTGAGGATACATATGTTTCCATAACTCGGAGAGGGTTTGCATGATTCATCGCATGATTCACTATCAAACAAAAGTAGCAAGATCCGCCCACACAAGACAATGCACTAGCCCTAAGATGGTTTGATAACACGCATCGTTCTGGTAATTAAACACAGGGCAATGCAAACTACCCTGAAGGATTAGCGCGACCAACTATTTCTTGTCATCGATCTCTCGGGCAATGACCACAAAGACGGACAGCGGCACGGAATCGATTTGTGGGGCGATGTCCACAGGACTGACCGCGACATCGGAATCGATCTCTGGGGCGATGTCCACAGGATGGACAGCGGCATCGGAATCGATCTCCGGGGCGATGCCAACAGGACGGGCCACGACATCAGAATCATCAAGGACAAGCACCGGCACCTGCACAACCCTAACATATTAGCAAGCACATTGCAAATATTCAAAAACCACAACTATGGTAATAAGCCATTATTTTTTACCTTGTGCAGCTCACCGGGGGATCTCATCCCTCCGGGGGCCATCTCCTTGTCCTCGATGGGGGCCATCACCTTGCCAGGGGAATACTGCTTCTCAACGGCAACTATCTCCTCAAACTCGGTCTAGAGCTTCACCTAGGTGGCAATCAGAGTTCCTGGGGTAGGCATAGTGGGGCCCTTGTTGTTCTTCCAGCTTTCTTTGAGGATTTCGTCCGCCAACATCCTCAACTCTTTGGCCAGTGCTTGTTTCTTGGAGTTCTTCGTCTCCATGGGTTGGCCCGTCAACATGGTCAACGCGTTGGTCGGTGCTCGCTTCCTGGAGATAGCTGTCTCCAGTGGGTTGTCCGCCGGCAACTCTTTGCCTAGTGCTCCAGGATCCATCAATGAACTAACAAACAAAAAGCAATCGAAAGGAAACCACAATCACAATGAAAACGGGAAAAGAATAGGATGTGAGAATCGGTCGATGCTTCGCAAAAAGAAGATTATTGGAATGAAAATATAGCCGCATAACTGATTCGCCCACCTTTCCTTCGTCGGTACAGAAGAAAAATGGCAGAAGTGAGTAGCCTGGAGTGAGGTTTTCTTCAAGAAAGGGAAGAAAGGGCTTGAATGAGCATTCCAGTGAAATGATGGTTGCTTCGTCCAGTCCAACTTGGAGGCCACCTTACCACTAGTGGTAAAGGTGTGGGTTTTGTGATATGACGGGTCATGACGGCCACACCGAGGTGACAGGTGAGTCTCGACTGTAGCACCTCGCTGTGATTTGGTGGATGGCACGTGGGCCCGGATGCTTTGAAATGTCCTGCATGTAGATAGAGCGGCTAGTCATATAGGAGTGCTCAATATGGTGCACCGCGACCAAGGCGGAGAGGAAAACGAGAGAACTACGTAATTAATGCATGAGTTTAATTAGGGTAGTTTTGTAAAGTACGAGATACATTCCTCCAATCGCAAAATGCCTTGGTTCATGAGATTTGAGATTTGAGACCTATAAACCGGAAGGGAGGGAGTACTACACACGGTGTAGTCTAGTCACTTGTTGAAATCTCTAGAAAGGCAAATACTCCTTTCTGGTTTACAGGTCTATAATACTCCCTCCGTCTAGGTGTGTAAGTCATCTTACGAAAACCAAATAGTCCCAAAACACATAGGCGCGATGCATTAACTTCTACTTTGTTTCTTGTTTCTTGACATATCAACCAATAAGAGATGAGAGGTGTGCATGCTTTTAATGACTTGCAATGGCTAGTTCATTGCATGTAATGCTATTAATTAGCAAATAAACATTGGTGACCCAAGGAGGAAACGGTGCTAAGCGCGTGGACCTATGCAGAATGAGTATCAACCAATGGATAATGGAGTTTAATTGTTAAACAATAGCAATTTTGTCTCATGCTAGAGCCTAGCTAGTATATGCGTGCTCCAAGGAACCGCACCACGCGAGCGTTTGCAACTGCCACGTTCGGGTTGCGCTTGGCTCTTCTCCTCTTCGAGAAGACGAACAATGATGTTACTCCTACTTCTACAGTATCGAATCCACTGCTGCATGTTCGTCCACCTCGTGCGGGAGGGATAGCATGTAGCGAAAGCTTCTACTTACTGCTCCTGCCTTTGCGACTATGACAGGTGGGCCCAACAGGTGGTTGGCCCTCCTGTCATGCAGCCAAAGGCAGGTGCAGTTAAGGCACCGGAGCTCAGCCCGCGAGGGAGAGGGTGCTGTAGTAATCAAATTTCTCGGTATTGTACGAGTTGACGTGACACATCAAAGCACTGCACTCGATATAAGTCTTTTTACACATTTCAAATGGGCTACTTCATATGTACGACATATTCTGCTTCGTATGTAGTCACTTGTTGCAATCTCTAAAAAGACTTATATTTGGAAATGGAGGGAGTACAACGCATGCATGCATGCCGTGACTTTCCTTTTGATACTTGCATGTGTTGATTTCATGCACCTTGCCAAATTTTGACTATAAATTTAACTAACCAAATTTTCATGCATGTCACAAAAAATTACGGGGCTGTTTGGATTGTGACTATGTTTGTCTTATGTTGCCACATTATTTTTCCAACACTTGCCACACTTGCCTAACCTGAGTTGCTCAAATTGTTAGACACAATTTGGCTTGCCTAAGGGAATCTTGCCAAAATTTTTGTGTCTATGACATGTGGGGTTCACTGCTAATAAAAAAAATCTTGTCTTAGGTGTGGCTAATAAAAAAGACTTATATTTAGGAATGGAGGGAGTAGAAAATATAAATAATAATGCATGTTGGGGCAACCCACGTTTCCGCTAATTTTAGCCGTGGGCTTGTTCACAATTTTTACGAGGGGGTGGTTGTTCATTTAATGGAGGGACTTGTAGTACCATACTTGAACGATACAAAGTGCGACCTGGCACACCGTAACACCACTTGGAACAAGCAGGTAGCTATCTCAAAAAACAATCAACACCTAAAAAACCCGTGACCTGGCATGTAGTAGTACACAATTTTAAACGATTGTTGATGGAGTGAAAAAGGAAAACTACCCCACTACGTATATATAGGTCGGAGCCTCCACACTTCCTTGCTAGGGTTGCTTTATTTACACACACTCTCATCCTCTCCAGATCTAAACAAGATAGGGGTAGTAACACTGTCTTTCTCCCTTCAAAAAACACTGGATTTCTATCCTCACCGCTGGTTACAGATCCGGACGTATCCCCCTCCACCGGTGAAGGGGAGGAGGGGCAGCGTTTAGGCCGTCGTCGACAGCGAGGGAGGAGACCGACTGCTGGCCGCACCGTTATCTCTGGCCGAGCGCCGGCGCGGGAGGTCCTCCGATCCCTTCGTCGTTGCCTGTGGGCGGATCCGGCCTCCCGCCGCCCACCTATCCACATCCCGACGACCTTCAAGTATATCTTTGTTTGAAACTGCCTTAGCTCTACTTCCCCAGCTCGCTATGTTGCTGCATGTGTATCATTTTCTACCTCTTAGCCCCTCTCGATCAGATGGTCCAATGTCACCTATTTTTTTCTATTGTTAGAGGTAAAGCTACTTCATGGAGTCGAATCTTGTACTCCCTCCGTCCGAAAATACTTGTCATTGAAATGTATGTATCTAGATGTATTTTAGTTCTAGACACATCCATTTTGATGACAAGTAATTCCAGACGGAGGGAGTACTTGGTTCAAACAAGAAATAAAGTGGGGTGGGGGAATTTAGTATGTACATCGGACTTGGTACAAACAGGAAGGAAAGGGGTGAAAGTAGTACAGACCGGTCATCCAACCGGTCTCTTGGTCGAAAAGGGAAATATAGGGGTAACGCTATACATAGTGGTATGACCAGGACTAGATTTGCTATCCACACATAGGAGTAGGTGGCTAGAGTGAACAAAAATGGGACCAACCCAGATATGTTTCTTGGATATTTGTTTCTCGGGGCAACAAACTATGAATCACCACTTTATGCCCCTGTCTACGTACATGGTGATGGACTGCTGGTGCACCCACTGTCCCATGCCCTTATACCAAATATTTAGGCTCCGTTCGGAATAAAGGGGCAGAAAACTTAGGTCTTGATGAAAATAGAGGAATAGGAAAGGAATGTAGGTATAAAACTATGGAACAGCGAACCAGAGGAAACTCTCAAGAGAATGTGTTCGGATGGACTACGAAATGTACAGATTTGTTTTTTTAGAGTAGCATGCTTGGCAATATGAGATGCTATTTGTTTATTCAGCTGCACAGTGACTACTCTTGTCCTCACCGCACGTACCACACATAGGTTGATTTTTTTATTCCGGCAAACACAGCACAGCAACCTGTCTAACGCATGGCAGCGAGCGCCTGCCTTGGGCTTCCGCCCAAAAAATGAGCAGCGCGTGGATGTTTCTAATCCTATGGAATCAGTACTACCAGACCAGCTTTCCTATGAAACACTATTCACCTTTCCCGTGTTCTGAATGGTTGGAAGGGAAAGAATACCGTAGGAATTCTGTTCCTACGAAAATCCTGCACCAAACCTGTGAACCGAATGCAGCCTTAGCTATTCTTAATCTAATTTCCCTAGTCAAAATGAAGCCATGCCACTGTTATAAGCCATGACAAGTTTAGCCAAATGTTTTTGCCTGTAATTGTTTGAGACTCCGACTGTTTCCTCTGTGCCTTTTTGTGCAAACAGGGATATCCAATTCACCTGGTTGCTGTTGGGACCTTTTGGTGCACTACACAAAACTCTTCTTAAAAGAAGTGACTTTTGTGTTGTTTAACTGGAATGTCAGAATAGAACAGTTGGTTCATTTTGGTGGAACTGCACAAAGGGATATCTGTGTTCCAATCCTCATCATCCATATTGGCGCCATAACCTTCCTTTAGGTAAGAATGATATTTAATGCATGTGTTCATCTCTATTTTCCTACTGCCATGAGAAAATAATGTTGTATTTTACTAGACACTTTTACTCCCTCACTGACAAAACCAATTCTGAATTAGAAGGCCAATCATGTACTTGGTTTCACAAACTGGTGAGGAGAAAGATAAATAGAGCATGAAGAGGAAGAAGAAGAAGAATAAACAGTGCCAAGGCGATCTTGCTGAAGCCAGAGGCCTTAGTTGAGGCCATTCAAGGGCTCCGGCAACGACTACCTTACATGTGAGACGATCCTCCAGGGAGCCCTTCCACTTCTGCTGTCTCACTTAATTAATTAGCAGTACTTAAGTACCACTAATTTATTACTGCCTAATTTTCCTGTTGGAGTTAAACAAATCTATAGTAGGACCCTATGCTGAATCATGTACGTGTGTATGTTTGTCTATGGAGGTGAATCATGTGGTGGAGCAGGGAGGGAATATTATTAGTGTCATGACATAATAGTGCTATTGTTTTGCATGTCAACTTATTGCCATTGGTTCAATGAGGCAATGTTTTGCGTATTGTCCATCATGAATTTGATGCTACTGTTTGAGTAATATGATAATGTCTTCCTATCCTTTCTCACTAAGCTAATGAAGGTTTCACCTTGTTCCTACTTGTGCAAACAGGGATCATGTTGTGCCAATCATACATTTTAGTGGAACTACACAAGACAATAAAATGAATTGTATCCCAGCCAGTGCTTTAACTCTGCTGGAAGTTCTTGATAATCTTTCGATATAATCTCTGCACTGGTAAACAAGAGTGATTTCAACCATACATTTGAAGTGCACAAAAATATATACTATTGTGTGATTCCAGTGAGTGCTTTATCATCTTTTATGGGACTACATGAATAAGCTTTTTTTCGCAGGTTGGTACGGGCCTAAGGCCTTCATCCATACTAGTTTGCTGTCATCTCTATTTTTATCGTGCTACTGTCATGAGAAACTCCTTTATCTTTGCACGTTAAAGTTTTGCAACCTATGATAAATGACAATGCTTTGAGTGTTGAGTTGAGCCAATTGGCACTAATTAAATAAACTAATACCTCTCTTTAAGCAAGACTACTATGTTGCTAACTTTACCCATTAAGATAATGAGGGTGCTGTCGGTTTCAAAACCGGCGGATCTCGGGTAGGGGGTCCCGAACTGTGCGTCTAGGCGGATGGTAATAGGAGACAAGGGACACGATGTTTTTACCCAGGTTCGGGCCCTCTCGATGGAGGTAAAACCCTACTCCTGCTTGATTGATATTGATGATATGGGTAGTACAAGAGTGGATCTACCACGAGATCAAGGAGGCTAAACCCTAGAAGCTAGCTGAGGGAATCCTGGACTAGGGGGTGTCCGGATAGCCGGACTATCATTATCCGCCGGACTCCAAGACTACGAAGATACAAGATTGAAGACTCCGTCCCGTGTCCGGATGGGACTTTCCTTGGCGTGGAAGGCAAGCTTGGCAATACGGATATGTAGATCTCCTACCATTGTAACCGACTACGTAACCCTAGCCTCCTCCGGTGTCTATATAAACCGGAGGGCTTTAGTCCGTAGGACAACATACATTACAACAATCATACCATAGGCTAGCTTCTAGGGTTTAGCCTCCTTGATCTCGTGGTAGATCCACTCTTGTACTACCCATATCATCAAGATTAATCAAGCGGGGCGAGGGGTTTTACCTCCATCGAGAGGGCCCAAACCAGGTAAAAACATTGTGTCCTCGTCTCTTGTTACCATCCGCCTAGACGCACAGCTTCGGGACCCCCTACCCGAGATCCACCGGTTTTGACATCGACATTGGTGCTTTCATTGAGAGTTCCTCGTCGTCGCCACCGATAGGCTTTATGGCATCTTCAACCAACCACGCTGTCCGGGTGAGACTTTTCTCCTGGACAGATCTTCAGATTCGGCGGCTTCGCATCGCGGGCCAATTCACTTGGCCATCCGAGCAGATCGAAGCTACGCCCCGCCGTCAGTCGAATCGAAGCTTAAACTTCACGGCCGATGCCCGCGGAGACTTGATCTTCGACGGACTCGAGCCACAGCCAAGCGCGCCGCACTGTGACGACGGGCATGATCTAGCTCTGCCACCGAACAGTGCCTTGGTGGCCACACACGGATCCGCTTCGGCCATTAGCCCGGAGCCGATCGCCCAGATCGAGGGCCGGTGGATAGACGCCGCCCTGGGGGCTTCAATATCCACGGCGATGGAGCCGAACACTGATCTTGTCCCCTGCGAAACTCGTGATTCCGAGGCGCCGGACTCCTCGCCGGACTCCGAACCTCCCGCGCCCCTACCAATCGATCCGGATTGGGCGCCGGTTATGGAATTCACCGCCACGGACATCTTTCAATACTCGCCTTTTGGCGATATCTTGAATTCACTAAAGCATCTCTCGTTATCAGGAGAGTCCTGGCCGGATTATGGCCAGGATGGTTGGGGTACGGACGACGAAGAAATTCAGAGCCCACCCACCACCCACTTTGTAGCCACTGTCGATGATCTAACCGACATGCTAGACTATTTACTCCGGCGACATCGACGCTATGGACGGCGATGCCGGAGATTTAACAGAACCAGCGCCTACGAGGCAATTTGGAAGACCACCTCGTCATACGACATATATATGGTGGACACCCCAAAAGACAGGGATGGCGAAGAAGCAGCGGAGGCAGACTCTCTAAAGAAGCAGCCCAAACGCCGACGTCAGCGGTGCCGCTCTAAATCCCGCCATAGCAAGAATGGAGATTCCGGCACAGGAGATAATAATACTCCAGAGAGTGCCGAAGACAATCCCTCCAAGAAGACTCAGCGCGGGAGGATGCAGAACCAAGCCCTCATAAGAGGGCGCGATTTAAGAGGTTGAGGATCATAACTATATGCCTCCCTCCAAGACGGCAAGCCTCAACGATGATGAATTAAATGCGTGCACTGAGGATCCCGTCCGAACAAGAGCGCTTCAAGCGCGGGCTTATCGCCACAAAGAAACAGCCTAAAGAAAAAGCAGCAACAGCTCCAAGCTGATCAGACTGTTGGCGATCGATGGACCGAGGTCCTCGCGTCAAGAGTATAAACTCGAACGCCCCCAAAAGTTACCTAAGACGCAAGCTGCTCCCCGATTAGAGGAGGAAGCATACATACCTCCATCACCAGCGCACGATATGGCTGACCGACCACCCCGTGGTCGTGACAGAGAGGCATCCAGCCCCCACCAAGACCATACCCGGCATCGCTCCAAAAGTACGGCCAAGAGGGAACGCTACGGACTTGCGAGACATATTGGAGGACAAAGCAAGGCAATCCAGATCCATCTACGGATCACGTGGGCGCCCTACGACCCACGACGAATACCGTCGCGCCGGATACAATAACCCCGGCCGGGCCGAACACAGCAGACAGCGCTCTCTCGAGCTGCGTCGCGATATCGCTCAATACAGAGGCGCCGCACACCCGCTATGCTTCACTGACGAAGTAATGGATCATCAGATCCCCGAAGGGTTTAAACCCGTAAACATCGAATCTTACGATGGCACAACAGACCCCGCGGTTTGGATCGTAGACTATCTTCTTCACATCCATATGGCCCGCGGCGACGATCTCCACGCCATCAAGTACCTCCCACTCAAGCTTAAAGGACCAGCTCGGCATTGCCTTAACAGCTTGCCCGCAGAGTCAATTGGGTGTTGGGAAGACCTGGAGGCCGCATTCCTTGACAACTTCCAAGGCACATATGTGCGACCACCAGACGCCGATGACCTAAGCCACATCATTCAGCAGCTAGACGAATCGGCCAGACAATTCTGGACACGGTTCTTGACAAAGAAAAACCAAATCGTCGACTGTCCGGATGCAGAGGCCCTTGCAGCCTTCAAACATAACATCCGGGACGAATGGCTAGCCCGCACAGGGCAGGAAAAGCCAAATCCATGGCAGCCCTCACATCGTTAATGACCCGCTTTTGCGCGAGAGAGGACAGCTGGCTAGCCCGCAGCAACAATCTCCATAAAAATTCTGGCAGTCCGGATACTAAGGACAACAACGGCAGGTCACGTCGAAACAAAAACAAGCGCCGCATTAACAGCGACGATAAGGAGGATATGACAGTCAATGCCGGATTCCGAGGCTCTAAACCCGGTCAGCGGAAGAAGCCATTCAAAAGAACCACTCCGGGTCCGTCCAATCTAGACCGAATACTCGACCGCTTATGCCAGATACATGGCACCTCTGAAAAGCCAGCTAACCACACTAATAGAGACTGTTGGGTGTTCAAGCAGGCCAGCAAGTTAATTGCCGAAAACAATGATAAGGGGCTAAACAGCGACGACGAGGAAGAGACCCGACTGCCGAACAACAGAGGACAGAAGGGTTTTCCCCCACAAGTGCGGACGGTGAATATGATATACGCGACCCACATACCCAAGAGGGAGAGGAAACGCGCACTAAGGGACGTCTATGTGATGGAGCCAGTCGCCCCAAAGTTCAACCCATGGTCCTCTTGTCCAATCACTTTCGATCGAAGAGACCATCCGACCAGCATACGCCATGGCGGATTCGCCGCATTGGTTTTAGACCCAATCGTCGATGGGTTCCACCTCACGAGAGTCCCGATGGACGGCGGCGTGCTGAACCTGCTTTATCGGGATACGGGCGTAAAATGGGCATAGACCCATCAAGGATTAAACCTACAAAGACAACCTTTAAAGGTGTCATACCAGAGTGGAAGCCAACTCATGCAGGCTCGATCACCGAAGTGGTCTTGGATCCCGGATAATTTCGAGCGAAGAGTTAATCTTGACATAGTCCCGTTTCGGCGGCTACACGCTCGCTTCGGACGAACGCGCTTGCAAAATTCAATGCGGTGCCGCATTATGCATACCTAAAGCTCAAGATGCCAGGCCCTCGGGAGTCATCACGATCAATGGGAATACGGGCGCTCCTCCGAACGGAGGAACATACAATGCTCTCGCGCGAAGTACTGAGCAGCCTTCTAAGGCAATTCTCAAGTCCGCCGTTAAAGGGCGGATACAGCAAAAAGCGCGCTGAGCAATGCCAACCAAGACCACTGGCGCGATCGAGCATCGCCAGAGTAATGCGGCCCCAACCTCGCCAGCATGATCGCAAGAATAACACTCCGCGTACATCATTACGCTTTGGAGATACCATGGGCACAGGGGAGGGGGCACGATCGCAACGGACCCAGAGTGCGGTTCGACCACACCGGGGGCTCGCAAGTGTGCCCCCCTTCTTTTTTATTTTATTTTTCTTCTTTTATGTACACAGGACTCTGTTCACCAGAAGCCCTGTCCGGCGGCGAACCTACTGAACTCATGATGCAACAGTCAGGGACTAAAGAAGGCCGCGACGAACACTCAGGTGGTCTCAATTACGAGCATTAAATTCGATTATATACACCAAGTCCGCAGCTCATCCCTGGAGGGGGACATGTTTACTTAGTCCAAATCCCTTGCTTACCACACTATTTGTATCAGTCCGCTCCACTAGCAGACTTTCTTTCATAAATAATGCAGCACCTTTTTGATCGCAATTGCATTAGCTTTTATATGTATGCTCATTATATGACATCTTGCACCCGTATATTTTGGTACGGCCTAATACACTGGGGGCTTATGTTCCCCATCCTATGGTGTGATAAGTCCGAACACTTTCACAAGTGCGGCACCCCGAACTTATAGCATTATATGAATCGGCTCCGAATCATGTCTTGGGTCAATAGTTGGGTTTGCCTGGCTCCCACGTTTTGGTGCCTTACGCCCGCTCCGGGCTAAGGTGGCACGGGAGAACCATCGCGATTGCGCCCGGTTGAGCCGGGCGAGCCTCGATGGAGAAAGCTAAAACTGATCGGCATGATAAGGCGAGAGACCGGTCGCTGTTCGAGAGGTTTTTTCGGTCCTTAAAGACTCACGCCGCTTGAAGAAGTTCGGACAATGTCCGAAGAAGGCGTGGATAGCGCCCGGATTCGGTCTTCCGAATACCAGGGGCTTCGCCGAAATTTAAAATTATAGAATTCTATGGCTAAGTGAGAGTGTTCAAGCATTATAAGTCCGGTTGCCTTGTTCGTTGTGTTGAGCGCCTCCCTAGATGGACCCAACAATAGGAACAAGAGTGCTCAAGTTTATCCCGAACACCCCAGCACTCGCGGCTCGGGGGGCTGAAGCCAACGACTTGCCATCTCTCAGATTTTATAAACGGCCGCACAGAAGGTAATGTTTTAAATTAAACTAGCGTTGCTTAACGCGCACATGAACAAAGTTTCAGCGCGCAGGATAATACATAGCAAAATCACTCAAAGATTACATTTCGGGGGCACTCATCCGCAATATTGCGGGCTCCCTTCAGGACAGTTTTATAATACATCTCGGGCGTGCGATACTCCTTGCCCGGTGGCGGTGGGTCCGTGAGAAGCTTCTCCGCATCCAACCTGCCCCATTGCACCTTTGTGCGGGCAAGAGCCCGGCGAGCACCTTCAATACAGGCGGAGCGCTTGATGACATCCACCCAGGGGCATGCATCCACTAGCCACCGCACGAGGCCAAAGTAGCTCCTGTGCATGGCTCATCCAGCCACACACCGACTATGAGCCCTTCATGGCCTCCTCAGCTACCTTGTGGAGTTCGACCAGCTGCTTCAGCTGGTCGCTTGGGGGCACCGCGTGTCCGGCCTCAACATACTGAGACCAGAAGTTCCGTCGAGCTCCCCTCCTCGCCACGATAGAATGCGGCGGCATCGGACGCACTATGCGGCAGATCTGCAAACGCCCCTGGAGAGTTCCGAATGCGGGTAAGTGTCAGGTATTTTACATTAACATGCTTGCTTTGCATGAAAAATGCCTTACCCGCCGCTATTTTCTTTATATCTTCAACCTCCAGAAGGGCCTTATGGGCCTCGGTCTTGGCGGACTTGGCACTTTCGAGAGCCGAGGCAAGCTCGGACTCTCGAGTCTTAGAGTCACGCTCCAAACTCTCATGCTTTTCCATGAGAGCCTGGAGCTCTTGCTGAACTTCCGCCACCCGTGCCTCCTGCTTTTCCCGCTCTGCCCGCTCCGCGGCCGCACTATGTTCGTCATGACACAAGATCCTTCAGTATGCCACCTCGTTAGTCGCCCTGCGATACACATATTATCCTGGTTAATTTTAGTGCAACCAAAATCCTTTTCTCAGAAGGTAACTATTCAAAGTGGTGTTACTCACCTTCTTTGTCCTCGAGCTGCTTCTTCAAGATGGCGAGCTCTCGCCGACCGCCGAGATCCTGCTTCAAGACATCGACCTCCGCCGCCAATGCACGCAGAGAGGTCAGCAGCGCAGCTTGCAAACCCATATTGACATATTTTCAGCAACCTCACATATCTTGTTAGATCCTCATCCGCTTTTTCTTTACGAACACCGAACTGAGCATCAGGGGCTACTGTCTATGCGGTATTATATTACATAATTTTAACTTCTTACCTCAAAGCCTGTTAAAAGGCTGTTGCAGGCTTCGGTTAGCCTGCTTTTGGCGAGTTGAACCTTTTGAATCACCGCACTCATGATAGTGCGGTGCTCTTCCTCAATGGAAGCGCCTTTAACGCCTCCAACAAGTTATCCGGTGCCTCCGGTTGGACGGAGGCCGCCGGCGTCACGGTCCTGCCCTTCTTTTGAAGGGGCCGCTTGCCGGACTCTGGAACCACTGCGGGTTCCGATGTAGAGTCCGGCACAAAGTCCGGGAGGCTGCTTGACGACGCCTCCGGAGCCTCCTCCTGATGGGTCCCTCTCTGGGATCCCACCTCGGCGTCCTCGTCGGCGCGTGGGGTAGAGGCAGTCGGGATGGAATTCACATCCGACGAGGCCAACGACCCGCTCGATGAGTCGGGGAGATCGTCATCGGCCGGACTACGGGCAGAATGCGGCGTTAGAAGGATACTACGTGACATAGAAGATATTGCATATAAATGATCCGGATACTTACGATCTTGCCGGACGCCTGGCCCTTGGAGGCCACTCATCCTCGCCAACGCTGGTGTTGGCGAAACTGTCCGGTGGATAGTTCTCCTCTTGACCCTTCGCCTCCCGATTGGGGAAGCCTTCCTCTTCTTCTCTCCCTCCTCCGGGAGAGAATACTCCTCCTCCTCGTCTTCGGGGGAGGAGTCCATGTTGTCGTCAGACACCTGATTGCGGGAACTCTTTCGAGTCCCCGTGGCCACCTTCTTGGTCTTCTTCTCCGGCACCACATGCGGTGCCGGAACAAGCAGCCCTGCTAAGCGGGCGTCCACTGGGTCTTCTGGCATGGGAGCCGGGCTGATAAGCAGCTTGGCCTTCTCCATCCATTCCTGTCAAAGGAAGAGGCAGAATGAAATCCCACTAAGAGTCAATTTAATTATCACAAGTGTCCCGTGATGGGGTCGAATCACTTACCTCGTCAATTGATATCGCAAGCTGAATCATGATCTTCCGTCATGGACGCTGGGCTTCGGCGCCTTTGAACAGCACCCTCCGTGCACCTTCAGATGTTGTATCAAGAGCCCGCTTAGCGCTGGTGCTGCTGCGGATTGAACTCCCACAAATTGAATGCCCGTTCTTGGCATGGGAGAATCCGTCGGATGAGCATGACTTGGACCACGTCGACGAGCCTGAGCCTATTGCTCACCATCTTCTGGATGCAGGCTCGGAGTCCCGTCACCTCCACTGGATTGCCCCACTGCAAGCCCTTCTCTTTCAAGGAGGTGAGCTGCGTGGGGATGCCAGATCTAAACTCGGGGGCCGCCGCCCATGTGGGCTTGCGCGGCTCGGTGATGTAGAACCACCCCGATTGCCACCCCTTGATGGAGTCCACAAAGGCCCCTTCGAGCCAAAGGACGTTGGGCAATTTGCCCAACATGGCGCCTCCGCATTCCGCTTGCGTGCCCTTCACAACCTTCGGCTTGACGTTGGAGGTCTTGAGCCACAGGCCGAAGTGGGGCCGGATGCAGAGGAAAGCCTCGCACACGACGATAAATGCCGAGATGTTGAGGATGAAGTTCGGCGGCGCCAGATCGTGGAAATCCAGGCCGTAGTAAAACATGAGCCCCCGGACAAATGGATGGAGCGGGAAGCCCAGTCCGCGGAGGAAGTGGGGAGGAAGACGACCTCTCATGAGGCCCGGGGTAGGGATGAGCTGCCCCTCGTCGGGCAGCCGATCTGCGATATCGCCGAAAGATATCCGGCTGCGCGCTTGGTGATGTCCTCCTCCTTAGCGGTGGAGGCTAACCATTTACCTCCCGCTCCGGACATATTCGGAGAAGGTCGAGGCGACATGCGTGTGCTTGGGCGTTGGAGCTTGAGTCTTGCGGAGATGGATAAGCAAAGGAGGAAGAAGGCGAGGTGAGAAGGTGAATCCTTATCCCTTATATATAGGCGACGAAAACTATGCGCCCCCACCGCCCGGTAAAACTCGCTTATCTCCCAAGCGCCACCATCAATGGCGCGGTTGGGTTACCCACGTCCGTATTGATGAGAATCCGGAATAAGGGGACACGATCTCGCTCGACAAGACGTGCCAAGAAAACCGCCGCTAAACGTCTTTGAGGTGGTATAGTAAAGAATGATTCAAACAAAGGCTTGGTAGCGGTGTGATGTCACGCCGCAGAGTACGTCAGCAGATTGAGCTAGTGTATATTTTATTCTCTCTATGGTGGAATGTGGAATTTATTTTGCAGAGCCGGACACTATCCTGGTGTTCATGATCTTCTCTCGATTATTCAAGGAGGAACCCGCCTTGCAATGCCGAACATTATCTGCGCCGGACTAATCGTCATTGAAGCCTGGTTCGAGACTCTTGAGGAGTCCTAGACTAGGGGGTATCCGGATAGCCGGACTATCATTATCCGCCGGAGTCCAAGACTACGAAGATACAAGATAGAAGACTTCGTCCGTGTGCGGATGGGACTTTCCTTGGCGTGGAAGGCAAGCTTGGCAATCGGATATGTAGATCTC
Organism: Aegilops speltoides; assembly: GCA_021437245.1. Taxonomy (NCBI): domain Eukaryota; kingdom Viridiplantae; phylum Streptophyta; class Magnoliopsida; order Poales; family Poaceae; genus Aegilops; species Aegilops speltoides. Next base: position 82,264,335 of record CM038146.1, on the reverse strand, counting down.
CTACCATTGTAACCGACTGTAACCCTAGCCTCCTCCGTGTCTATATAAACCGGAGGGCTTTAGTCCGTAGGACAACATACATTACAACAATCATACCATAGGCTAGCTTCTAGGGTTTAGCCTCCTTGATCTCGTGGTAGATCCACTCTTGTACTACCCATATCATCAATATTAATCAGGCAGGACGTAGGGTTTTACCTCCATCGAGAGGGCCCGAACCTGGGTAAAAACATCGTGTCCCTCGTCTCTTGTTACCATCCGCCTAGACGCATAGTTCGGGACCCCCTACCCGAGATCCGCCGGTTTTGACACCGACACTAGCCTATGGTATGATTGTTGTTCGTCCTATGGACTAAAACCCTCCGGTTTATATAGACACCGGAGGGGGCTAGGGTTACATAGAGTCGGTTACAATGGTAGGAGATCTACATATTCGTATCGCCAAGCTTGCCTTCCATGCCAAGGAGAGTCCCATCCGGACACGGGACGAAGTCTTCAATCTTGTATCTTCATAGTCTTGGAGTCCGCCAATGATGATAGTTCGCTATTCGACACCCCTAATCCAGACTCCTTAGTAGCCCCTAACCAGGCTTCAATGACGATCAGTCCGCGCCAGATATTGTCTTCGGCGTTGCAAGGCGGGTTCTCTCCAAATTCCATGTGCTTGCTGAATAGTGTCCGCTTCCTTATAAATGTTGCGCTCCTTGGCTTCCACGTCCAATAATGGCCCTCTTCCACGTGTCGTATGAATGCGAAAAGCCAGGGTATTTTTACGTTTTACCCCCCAGCTGCGCGAATAAGCTGTCTATAAGAGAGGCAAGGATCTAGATCCGAATCACACCATCCTTCTTCTGCGAGTACTCATCGAAGCGCCTCTGACAAAAACCCACTCCATCATGGACAGTCGACGCGGCTCCTCCTCTCGTGCTCCCAGCCCTCAGCCAGGAGATTGGAGGAGATGTTCAGTCCCGCACAGTGAGCTGGTGACGCTCCAAGCGGAGGGATACCTTCCCCCAGCCTTCATGGTTCCGGTTCGAGCCGAACTGGCCACCTGCAAAGGTCGAAAGCAGGTGGAGAGCACCCCCAATCCCTCCAAAGGAGAGCGGGTATGCTCTGTCCCTTATCTAATAAGGGGACTCGGATTTCCCATACATCCGTTTCTCCGGGGGCTCCTGGAGTTCTACGGGCTCCAGCTTCACCACCTTACACCTGCTTCCACCTTGCACATCGCGGGCTTCGTAGCCCTTTGCGAGCTATTCTTGGGCATCGGGGCCCATTTTGCGCTGTGGAAGAGATTGTTTTGCCTCGTACCCCGTTCTCACGAGGGGTCGATATATCAAGTGGGCGGAGCCGAATATGGCGATCGCCGACCGGATACCTATCCGAACCCGGGCGCCCAAAGACTGGCCTTCGGAATGGTTTTATATGGAAGACGCCCCACTGCCGGACCCAGTTCGGATCGGCCTCCCAGAGTTCAGCAACGCTCCTATGAAGAAACGCCTGAGTTGGTGCCCGCGGAGCCCTCAACGGGAGGATGATAGGAGCGTCCAATATCTGATCGGCCGGATAAGGTTACTGGCTCATTCCAGATTGACCATGATTGGAGTCATGGACACGTGCATCATGCGAGGGGTGCAGCCGCTCCAATATAGGGGCCACCCCGTGTGGGATTTCAACGGGGAGAATGACGCCACCCGTCATGGCCGTAAGGGGCCGGGATCAATTGCCAATTTGGTGAAGATCCTATCCGGCTTGTACAAGGGGGAGAAAGAAGACTTCCTCCGTGCGAGTCCATTGAATGGATTCTCCATGAATAACCCTCGGAGCTGGGTAAGCGGATGTTTGTCTATTCGATCCGTATTTCCAGAGTTAAGTGTCTTACTTTGTGATTTCGACGCAGGAACTGCGCCGGGACGTAGAGGGCATACACAGCCTGACTCCACAGCCCGAGGATCCGGGACAATCCCTTGATCCGGCCTCCAAAGAGGATCCGGACATAGAGGTGGAGCTGATCGACGGGGTGTTCCACCAACTTAGCATGGACAATGCTTTAGTCGCCATTACGGTCGACTACCCCGGTTTATCTCCGGCTTCCCAGGTAACTGTGACCATAGTCCTGGCATTATTACTCGTCCATGCTTATTTCTGACCACCGTATACCAATGGTGCCTCGCAGGAGGTGCCTTTAAGGCGGGAAGCCGAACCCGCGGCGGCTGACCAACAAGGGTCAGTTTGGCCCAGCAAGCGGAAGAGGAGTGCGGCGCGAATCGGAACGTCCCCGGAACGGTATGGCACGCCACTGTATTTAAGGGAAAGATTCCTGGGAGGTATATTAACGCTCATGGCTTTTCCAGGAGAAAGAGCGCTCGCTGGACTGTGCCCGGAGAGGTTGCCAACCAAGCCTCCGCCAGCCAGGCTCCAACGCCTGGTCCGGAGGGGGAGGCGACGCAAGGCGTGAGCTGGATGCTCCTCCAACGGAGGATGCCGATAGGCTGTCCGCCACCAGGTCTGAGGTGGAGAGTGCCATGAATCACAGGAGCCGCCGGACAGTTCTTCGTGACGCGTGTTTCTCTCCGAAGGCATTGAATGCCTTTAATGCGGGAGACGTGCACCTCTGTGCAGCTCAAGATGGTTTAACCAGAGCCACGGAGCAGTATGTGAAAGACATACGGGTGAGGAATTTTAATAGTTATATATGTCAGTAGCCCCCGAGACTTAAAATAGTTAGAATAACTGATTTAAGGATCATTTGTTATGCAGGATCTTACGGAGAAGAATACCCACCTGTCCCAGAGCTTCAAGAGTGCAAGGCCCAACTTGAGGTCAAGATCGCCAGCCAGTAGGGGGAGCCACAGAGACCCCCTCTGGTAATACATACTTTCGAAAAGATAAGTGGTTTATGAAGTGCGGCGTGTGTATAAGTCTGACAATAATATTGCAGATGGTGCCGGACTTGATCCGGACAAGCAACAGCTATTGCACCAGCTGAAGGCTGGCGAGAGGGTGCTTATGAAGGTGCAGCAGGAGAGGAACAAACTCCAAGATGCCAACACCTAGCTGGGTGAAGAACTAAAAGGTGTTCGGGCCCAGCTGTCTGGCTCCGTGAAGGAGAATCAGCGGCTTCGTCGCAGCATTTACAGTAAGTACTTGAGCAAACTCTTTTGAAAAGAAGAGTTCAGCGAGGGAGTCGATTGACAGAAATGTGTCTGTAGGTGTGCTCACAGGTCGTCCTGCGGAGGAAAATCCCGGTTCAACGGGTGATCTGCTTCCCGAGCTGCTGCAGCTGCACGAACGTGTTCGGCAGGCGATGAGCAGCATCGCCCAGGCCTTATGGTCATCCGTCTCCCTGCCCGAGGGGCTTGGAGGACTTGCGGAGAAGCTTCAGGGAGCACGGCAGCGCTTCCGTCTATGGAAGATATTGGCCTGTCGTCAAGGCGCCCGGGAGGCCTGGGCCATGGTGAAGACGCGGTACACAAAGGCTGATCCAAACCACATGGCCGAGGTCGGACCTGTGGAGCCCGATGGGAAGGAGATCCCTACGAGCTTAATGTATGGCCAAGTAGAGTTGGCCGCTAAGTATTCCCAACGGGACTGTAAGCTAGACAGCCTGTTAGATGGGATTGAAGAGGAATACAATCAGTCAATTTGACGACGTAATCTAAAATGACATGTAAAATGCCTTCTAGCCGGATTGTAGATCGTTTGTCTTTGCGGCTTCAACCTCGGGACCCTAGAGTCCGGAGTGTGTCCGAATACCCTCACGGTTATGTAAAAACCGGGGCATGCCTGGAGACCAGGCATAGGGGTCATTAGTGCTTTATCAGACAAGTGCCCAACTAGTTATGTTATATTACATGGTTAGTAAGAAACATCTTCCAGGGAGAATAGTTCCGTTAGGGGTTCCTTTCCCTAGGAGGCATGCCCTAAAGTGCATGTCCGGACTGCGAAAAGAGCAGAAAAGCATCTGGGGGCAGATAAGTCAATAAGTAAGAAATCATCTTTCAAGTCACCGACCGAATATTCCCTTAAGAACGCTAGATTTTGGCTTCACCCAGTCTAAGGTACACATCCGGCTGACCCGGCAGTAACAATCGCAGAGGTGCTCCCTTTACCTCCTAGCCAAACAATCGGGAACGTAGGGGTAAGCACAGGAGCCAGGCAACCCAGCTTGGCCAAAACTTAAGTCATATCGATGCATATAATGGTGAATAAAAGGTAGATGCGGAAGTGTGACACATGTGTTGGGCATGAAGCCCGTATAAATAAGCTTCTGTTAAAGAAGCCCCCAGGTATAATGAGTGCGAGCAGCACGTCAAGTGTGTGCGAACAATGCGCAGATCAGCCCTCAAAGGCTTTACGAAAAAAGGGAGGAAGAAAGAGAGAAACAAAAGACAGCTAAAGTATAAAATGTGGACGGAGGAAGGGGACGAACTCTGAGTCTGGCGCTAGGTGTAGAATCTTCGGAGGCGGGCTGCGTTCCATGGGTTCAGCTCGAGTCGGTTGTCCGATGCGTTTCACAGACGATACGCTCCGCCGGTCAGGACTTGGTCGATGATGAAGGGACCTTCCCATTTGGGCTTGAGTTTGTCCTTTTTCTTGTCCGGCAGTCGTAGAACTAATTCGCCAACATTGTAAGTTTTGGCCCGTACTTCTCTGCTTTGATATCTTCGAGCCTGCTGTTGATAGAATGCGGAACGAGCTTTTGCCACATCGCGCTCCTCTTCTAAGGCGTACAAACTATCCTGCCGATCCAACTCGGCTTCTCTTTCTACGTACATGCGCATGCGAGGTGAGTCATGAATTATATCGCAGGGCAAGACTGCCTCTGCGCCGTACACCATAAAAAATGGTGTGAATCCAGTAGTATGGTTTGGCGTGGTCCGCAGCCCCAGAGTACAGAGTCGAGCTCCTCTACCCAGTGCGTGTTAGATTCCGTAAGGGACCGCACTAACCTAGGTTTGATGCCGCTCATGATTAGACCATTTGCTCGTTCGACTTGACCGTTAGTTTGAGGGTGATAGACTGAAGCGTAGTCGAGCTTGATTTCCATGTTTTTGCACCAGAGTTTGACCTTGTCGGCTGTGAAGTTCGTGCCGTTATCAGTGATGATGCTGTGGGGGATGCCATAACGGTGTACTACCCCAGATATGAAGTCTATCATAGGTCCGGATTCGGCCGTTTTAACTGGCTTGGCCTCTATCCATTTGGTGAATTTGTCCACCATGACCAATAGGTATTTTTGCTTGTGGGTTCCCCCTTTAAGTGGTCCAACCATGTCAAGCCCCCAGACCGTGAACGGCCAGGTGATGGGTATAGTTTTGAGGGCGGTGGGTGGCATGTGGCTTTGATTAGCAAATAGCTGGCTACCGACGCATCGTTGGACTAAGTCCTGAGCATCTGCCCGGGCCGTCGGCCAATAAAATCCTGTATGGAAGGCCTTGCCTACAAGGGCCCGGGCTGCGGCGTGGTGCCCTCCGAGTCCGGCGTGAATTTCAGCCAGAAGGTTTCGCCCTTCCTCTTCGGAGATGCACCTTTGAAAGACTCCGGTTGTGCTTTTCTTATAAAACTCTCCCTCATGGACCTTGTAGGCTTTAGATCGTCATACTATGCAGCGGGCCTCGTTTTGGTCTTCGAGAAGTTCCTGCCTAATTAAGTAGGCTAGGAATGGTTCTGTCCACGGGGCAATGATTGCCATTATTTCGTGGGCTGAAGGTGTTATTTCAATGGCTGAGCCACCGATTGTGTCAGAATGTTCAGCGTTGGGCGGTGCGGTTGGTTTCGTGTTGTTGTTTCCGGACTCCTCTTCCCATAATACGGATGGCTTAAAGAGCCGCTCCAGGAAGATGTTTGAGGGGGCGTCGTCGCTTATGCCAATGCGTGCAACACGTCGGCCGCCTAGTTATTATCCCGGCTACATGGTGGAATTCGAGTCCTTCGAACCGAGCTGACATTTTTAAAATGGCATTGCGGTAGGCTGCCATTTTCGGATCCTTGGCGTCAAAGTCTCCATTTACTTGGGATATTGCAAGGTTTGAGTCCCCGCGGACCTCTAGGCGTTGAATGCCCATGGAGATTGCCATCCGGAGACCATGTAGAAGGGCCTCGTATTCGGCTGCATTGTTGGAGTCCGTGTACATTATCTCGGCACGATTGGACTGTGTCTCCGGTTGGGGATGTCAAGACGACGCCAGCCCCCAAGCCGGCCAACATTTTGGAGCCGTCGAAATGCATGATCCAATTGGAGTATGCTCCGTACTCTTTAGGGAGTTCGGCTTCGGTCCATTCAGCGATGAAGTCGGCCAAAACTTGTGACTTTATAGCCCGCCGTGGTTTGTAGGTTATGTCGAATGGTAAGAGCTCAATGGCCCATTTTGCAATCCTGCTCGTCGCGTCGCGGTTGTTTATAATGTCATTGAGAGGTACTTCGGAGGCCACTGTTATCGAACACTCTTGAAAGTAGTGTCGCAGCTTCCGGGATGCCATGAACACCGCGTACGCTATCTTTCGATAATGTGGATACCGGGACTTGCATGGAGTTAAGACAGTAGATACGTAGTACACTGGTTTTTGAAGAGGGAATTTGTGTCCTTCTGTTTCTCGTTCGACGACGAGCACCGAGCTTACAACTTGATGTGTTGCCGCGATGTATAATAACATTGGTTCGCCCAAGGTGGGCGCGGCCAGGACCGGATTTGTTGCTAATATGGCCTTTATTTCTTCGAGTCGTCAGCCGTGGCAGCGTCCTGTCCCACTGAAGTGTTCGTGCGCGGAGGAGGCGATAGAGGGCAATGCCTTTTCTCCTGCGGAGATGAAGCGGCTTAGAGCCGCCATGCATCCAGTCAACTTTTGTATTTGTTTGAGGTCTTTTGGGATATCCAACTGTGACAGAGCTCGGATCTTGGCTGGGTTTGCTTCAATTCCTCTACCGGATACAATGAAGGCCAAGAGCTTTCCGGCTGGTACGCCGAAAACGCATTTTTCCGGGTTGAGCTTAATGTCATATGCTCGAAGGTTGTCGAATGTGAGCCTCAAATCATCTACTAGAGTCTCGACGTGTTTGGTCTTGACGACCACATCGTCTACGTATGCCTCCACTGTTTTGCCGATCTGGGTTGCCAGACATGTCTGAATCATGCGCTGATATGTTGCGCTGGCGTTTTTGAGCCCAAAGGGCATTGTGTTGAAGCAGAATGGTTCGTATGGAGTAATGAATGCCGTTGCGGCTTGGTCTGTCTCCGCCATCTTGATTTGATGGTATCCGGAGTATGCATCGAGGAAGCAGAATGAATTGTGCCCTGCAGTGGCATCGATGATTTGATCGATGCAGGGAAGGGGGAAAGGATCCTTTGGACAAGCCTTGTTAAGGTCTTTAAAATTGACGCACAGGCGCCATGATTTGTCCTTTTTTGGTACCACTACCAGGTTCGCTAGCCAATCCGGCTTCTAATAGTTTGGCTAGCTCCTCTCCCATTGCCTGTCTTTTGGGTTCGGAAAATCACCGAAGAGCCTGTTTGACTGGCTTGAACCCTTTTAGGATATTTAGGCTATGTTCTGCCAACCTGCATGGGATTCCTGGCATATCTGAAGGGTGCCAGGCGAAGATGTCCCAATTTTCCGGGAATTCTCGTAGTGCGGCGTCTACATCAGGGTTTAATTGTGCCCCAATGGAGGCCGTCTTTGTGGGTCCGTTGGATGGACTTGGAATTTGACTATTTCGTCTGCTGGTTTAAAAGAGGTGGACTTGGATCTCTTATCGAGTATCACATCGTCCCTGTTTACCATGGAGCGTAGCGCAGTGAGTTCCTCTACCACTAGGGCTTCGGATAGTGCCTCGAGGGCTAGTGCGGTTGTCTTATTTTCGGCGCGGAGTGCTATGTCCGGATCACTGACAAGAGTGATGATTCCATTGGGCCCAGGCATTTTAAGCTTCATGTACCCGTAATGGGGTATAGCTTGAAAAATTGTGAATGCCTCTCACCCTAACAAAGCGTGATATCCGCTGCTGAACGGGGCCACTTGGAACGTGACCTCCTCGGACCTATAATTGTCCGGCGAGCCGAACACCACATCTAGTGTAATTTTTCCTGTGCAACGTGCTTCCCGACTAGGGATTATTCCTCTAAAGGTTGTGCTGCTTCGCTCAATGCGGCTCCAGTCTATTTCCATTTTTCAAGGGTTTCCTCGTAGATGAGGTTTAACTGCCCGCCATCCATGAGTACCTTGGTAAGACGAAGCCGCCCACTATTGGACCGAGGACCAATGCGGCTGGTGCTCGGGCTGTTCAAAATTTAGGTTCGTCATTTGGCGTTGAAGGTGATAGCCGTGTCGCTCCATGGATTTATTGTTGCTACTTGGTAGACTTCAAGCGAGGCTGCAGAGTGTTCGCTTCCGATATTATTTGATGCGAAAGTCTCAAGACTATTAATACCGTACTTAGTACTGGGCTGGTTCTCCGGGGCTAGAAGCTCTTCGCCACTTTTGGCCACTGCCGTAGTATCCAACATGCTCAAGGCTATGTGTTGGAGTGGCGCCCTCAGATCTTGGGATTTTACTGGTCCGCTGAGCCATCCCTCCAGTACGGTTCCGTGCCCTTTAGGGGGTTTTTGCTTTTTGGTTTTTGTCCCAGGTGCCTGAGCATGATGCACCCTTTTGTTTCGGACTAGGGTTGTGTTTGGAGTCGGATTGTCCCAAAACTTAGTTTTGGTTTTCCAGGCACTCTCCATCGCACAATACTTTTGTACTATGGATGCCAGGTCGGCGAAGCGTGTAATTTCGCGACGACTTATGGCATTCATGATTCCCTTGTCCGTGCAATTGTTGCAGAAAATTGAGATTGCGCTTTCCTCACGGCAGTCCTTTATCCTGTCCATAACTAGGAGGAATCTGGCCCAGTAATGATGTACTATTTCAGCGGGCTCTTGCCGGATTTGAGATAGATCGCTTGTGTTTGGGTGGGCGGGTAGAATTAAGTCCGGAAGCACGCCCACTCTGAGGCTCAAGGGCCGAAAAGTTAACGAATTTGGAAGCTTGGGTTGCTGGATGTTGTCCAACGAATCTGGTCCGCTGCCTAACTTTAGGTCCAGTACTTGATTGACGTCTGTCCCTCCGCGGGAATCCGGCATGGAGGGATCAGGAATCCGGACATAACTAGTCTTTAGTATAGAAGAAGAGTCGCCGCGTTGTTCCTCTACCACGGCAACATGGTGGGTAGCCTGGGGAGAGTTAATCTCTCTCAGATCGGTTTTAAGCCCAATCTGATCGTAGTCTGTAGTGACTCCCAGGGTGGCGATGCGATCCAAGAGCTCGTTTACGGAAGAGAGCTCCATCGGATCCTGCTGCTCGGCGAATTCCGAGTTGACGTGAAGATCGCTTTTGATGACCCGAGAGGTCATCATTGGAGCGGCGGCCGAACAGGCGGTCATAAGAAAACCACCTAGCCGGATGGTTTGGCCGGTGGCCAAAGCTCCCTTGGCAATGTACCCTCTTTAAAGACGGGAAGAGGCATCCTTCTTGATCGTGACGGCACAGAGGAACTCTCAATGAAAGCACCAATGTCGGTGTCAAAACCGGCGGGTCTCGGGTAGGGGGTCCCGAACTGTGCGTCTAGGCGGATGGTAACAGGCGACAAGGGACACGATGTTTTTACCCAGGTTCAGGCCCTCTCGATGGAAGTAAAACCCTACTCCTACTTGATTGATATTGATGATATGGGTAGTACAAGAGTGGATCTACCACGAGATCAAGGAGGCTAAACCCGAGAAGCTAGCCTATGGTATGATTGTTGTTCATCCTATGGACTAAAACCCTCCGGTTTATATAGACACCGGAGGGGGCTAGGGTTACACAGAGTCGGTCACAATGGTAGGAGATCTACATATCCGTATCGCCAAGCTTGCCTTCCACGCCAAGGAGAGTCTCATCCGGACACGGGACGAAGTCTTCAATCTTGTATCTTCATAGTCTTGGAGTCCGGCCAATGATGATAGTTCGGCTATTCGGACACCCCCTAATCTAGGACTCCCTCAGGTGCTTCTATTTGTTAGTGTATGTTTCATCAACTAGTCCCACTATTACAGTAATCTCACTCTCTCAATATATGTGCCAATAGGGATGCTCGATTTTGGTGGAACTGCACAAAAACTTTGGGTGCTTCATTGCCTCGACAGCTTTCGTCCTTTCCTGTCAGTCACTAATCTCCGCTTGCTTTCTTCCTTTCTCTGTCGATCGCTATTTATCTCAGCTTCCAAATAAAGGAAATAGTAATTGATATGCTACCTCACACAGGTTGGTAATTGGACTTTATCCTGGTTATTGTGCCCGCTATATGTATTGGTAATTTGGTATTGTGCTACTGTTTGCCGATTTCATAAAGGAGTAATTTGGAGCCCGAACTCGCAGCAAAATCATTACATCGGGTGATTTCAGAGAACTGCACAAAATGATCGGATGGACAGTACTTATGCTAATGCTATGTACTCCAAAGTTCACTCGCACAAGCATCGATGTTGATAAGAAGTGCCTATATTCATTCTAGTATCAACCGCGCCAACCAATTGTCAAACTCCAAGTATTAGGAGAGTGAACGCCAAAAATATTGCTTGGTGCATAGCCCAGAAAAACGCAGTCCAGTCTTTGGTCCCAACTTGTGCCTTTTGGTTATCGGCACATATGGTAGAGAACTATATGGCATGGAATCTAAAGATTCCAAACAAGTTGGTTGACGCGTTATCATCTGGCACTTAATCAGTCTGCACGCCAAGGATGCTCCATTTCAGTTGAACTGCACAAAAAATTTGGGTGGTTCATTTTCTCAACCGCCTCCTTTCTCGTCTGCAATGTAGAATTTTGGCAGATACAGACCAAGATGAGCCAAGAACTAGTTGGATGAAAGTAGTGGCCAAGTTGCTCAAACCTCCCTCGCACGAGGCCACTATTTGAGGATAAACCTACAAGCAAAGTTCAGATTGTCTGTGCTACCTCTTATGTACTCGAAAGTTTACTCGTACAAGAACTAATTTTAGCAAGAAGTACCTCCGATTGAACACCATTTACCAGTCTGTACCCTAGGTAATTAAAGTTTATCCATGGATCATATTGGCTGTGATCTCAATAATTTGGATGCATAAACATACTGAACATGTGTATATCTGAATCTCTTTGTGAATTATGTATGAATATTGTCGTGTGATCTATCAATCATTTGGATGCATGGATATGCTGAGCTTGTGTATATATGAATCTTTTGAGTTGTTGATAGTGAATGTTGGCTATGAATATGAACGTGTCCTGTGAACCTGAGTTTGATATGGATGTTTACCTTTTCTGTTGTATTTGTGTGTGAACTTGTTAGTATGCCTACTGTGGGGTACAAAACGCGGGTCTCTTATAAAAGTAATGTTGTGTCCAATTTATGTTTTCCCTTCTAACCACATTATATATATTTATATTATTACTATTATCATATATTTTATAGAGATTTATATATACATTACAAAAACATCCCACGTGTTATTAACTTATAAAAGTAAATGTTTAACGGAACTTGGCAAGGAAAATCCTGGTTGTTTTTGACTCACAGGCAAGGAAAATCCTGGTGATTGCCTACAAAAGCTTGTGAAGATTTTAAGGACCAATTTAATAATAACGCACTCATTTTTATTTTGAGCAATAACTTGCTAATTTGTTAATTATATATATATAATATGTGCCTCTCTGGTTTATTCTTTGATATTAATTGCTCCTTCTAACATAACATTATATATGTTGGGGAACGTTGCATAAAATAAAAAAATTCCTACGTTCACCAAGATCAATCTATGGAGTCATCTAGAAACAAGAGAGGGGAGTGCATCTACATACCCTTGTAGATCGCGTGCGGAAGCGTCCAAGAGAACGGGGTTGAGGGAGTCGTACTCGTCGTGATCCAAATCACCGGAGATCCTAGTGCTAAACGGACAGCACCTCCGCATTCAACACACGTACGGTTGAGGAAGACGTCTCCTCCTTCTTGATCCAGCAAGGGGGAAGGAGAGGTTGACATAGATCCAGCAGCACGACGGCGTGGTGGTGGATGCAGCAACGATCTCGGCAGAGCTTCGCTGAGCTTCTACGAGAGGGAGAGGTGTAGCAAGGGGAGAGGGAGGCACAAAGAGCATGGGTGCGGCTGCCCTCCCTCTGGCCCCCCTTTATATAGGCCCCCTGGGGGGGCGCCGGCCCTAAGAGATGGGATATCCAAGGGGGGCGGCGGCCAAGGGGAAGGCTTGCCCCCCAAGGCAAGTGTAGGCGCCCCCCACCCTAGGGTTTCCAACCCTATGCGCAGGGGCGGCCAAGGGGGGGCGCACCAGCCCACCAGGGGCTGGTTCCCCTCCCACTTCAGCCCACGGGTCCCTCCGGGATAGGTGGCCCCACCCTGTGGACCCCCGGGACCCTTCCGGTGGTCCCGATACAATACCGGTGATCCCCGAAACTTCCCCGATGGCCGAAACTGCACTTCCTATATACAATTCTTCACCTCCAAACCATTCTGGAACTCCTCGTGACGTCCGGGATCTCATCCGAGACTCCCAACAACTTTCGGGTTACTGCATACTCATATCTCTACAACCCTAGCGTCACCGAACCTTAAGTGTGTAGACCCTACGGGTTCGGGAGACATGCAAACATGACCGAGACACCTCTCCGGTCAATAACCAACAGCGGGATCTGGATACCCATGTTGGCTCCCACATGCTCCTCGATGATCTCATCGGATGAACCACGATGTCGAGGATTCAATCAATCCCGTATTCAATTCCCTTTGTCAATCGGTACGTTACTTGCCCGAGACTCGATCGTCAATATCCCAATACCTCGTTCAATCTCATTATCGGCAAGTCACTTTACTCGTACCGTAATGCATGATCCCGTGACCAGACACTTGGTCACATTGAGCTCATTATGATGATGCATTACCGAGTGGGCCCATAGATACCTCTCCGTCGTACGGATTGACAAATCCTAGTCTCGATTCGTGCCAACCCAACAGACACTTTCGGAGATGCCCGTAGTGCACCTTTATAGTCACCCAATTATGTTGTGACGTTTGGCACACCCAAAGCACTCCTACGGTATCTAGGAGTTGCACAATCTCATGGTCTAAGGAAATGATACTTGACATTTGGAAAAGCTCTAGCTTAACGAACTACATGTTCTTTATGCTATGCTTACGATTGGGTCTTGTCCATCACATCATTCTCCTAATGACGTGATCCCGTTTTCAATGACATCCAATGTCCATAGTCAAGAAACCATGACTATCTGTTGGTCAACGAGCTAGTCAACTAGAGGCTCAACAGGGACTTGTTGTGGTCTATGTATTCACACATGTATTACGATTTCCGGATAATACAATTATGCATGAACAATAGACAATTATCATGAACAAAGAAATATAATAATAACCATTTTATTATTGCCTCTAGGGCATATTTCCAATAGTCTCCCACTTGCACTAGAGTCAATAATCTAGTTACATTGTGATGTATCGAACACCCATTGCGTTCTGGTGTTGATCATGTTTTGCTCTAGGGAGAGGTTTAGTCAACGGATTTGCTACATTTAGGTCCGTATGCACTTTACAAATATCTATGTCTCCATCTTGAACATTTTCACGGATGGAGTTTAAGCGACGCCTGATGTGCCTGGTCTTCTTGTGAAACCTGGGCTCCTTGGAAAGTGCAATAGCTCCAGTGTTGTCATAGAAGAGTGTGATCGGCCCCGATGCATTGGGTATGACTCCTAGGTCGGTGATGAACTCCTTCAGCCAGATAGCTTCATGCACTGCCTCCGAGGCTGCCATGTACTCCGCTTCACATGTAGATCTCGCCACGACGCCTCGCTTGCAATCGCACCACTTCGCCCCACCATTCAAAATATACACGTATCTGGTTTGTGACTTAGAGTCATCCAGATCTGTGTCGAAGCTAGCATCAACGTAACCCTTTACGACGAGCTCTTCGTCACCTCCATATACGAGAAACATGTCCTTAGTCCCTTTTCAGGTACTTAAGGATGTTCTTGACCGCTGTCCAGTGTTCCATGCCGGGATTACTTTGGTACCTTCCTACCAAACTTACGGCAAGGTTTATGTTAGGTCTGGTACAGGTCATGGCATACATGATAGACCCTATGGCTGAGGCATAGGGGACGACACTCATATTTTCTCTATCTTCTGTCATGGTCGGGCATTGAGCCGAGCTCAATTTCACACCTTGCAACACAGGCAAGAACCCCTTCTTGGACTGATCCATATTGAACTTCTTCAATATCTTATCAAGGTATGTGCTTTGTGAAAGACCTATGAGGCATCTTGATCTATCTCTATAGATTTTGATGCCTAGTATGTAAGCAGCTTCTCCAAGGTCCTTCATTGAAAAACACTTATTCAAGTAGGCCTTTATGTTGTCCAAAAGTTCTATATCATTTGTTGGAAATATGCCCTAGAGGCAATAATAAATTAGTTATTATTACTATATTTCCTTGTTCATGATAATCGTTTATTATCCATGCTATAATTGTATTGATAGGAAACCCAGATACACCATGTCCCTAGTAAGCCTCTAGTTGACTAGCTAGTTGATCAATAGATGGTTACGGTTTCTTGACCATGGACATTGGATGTCGTTGATAACGGGATCACATCATTAGGAGAATGATGTGATGGACAAGACCCAATCCTAAGCCTAGCACAAAGATCATGTAGTTCGTATGCTAAAGCTTTTCTAATGTCAAGTATCATTTCCTTAGAGCATGAGATTGTGCAACTCCCGGATACCGTAGGAATGCTTTGGGTGTACCAAACGTCACAACATAACTGGGTGGCTATAAAGGTGCACTACGGGTATCTCTGAAAGTGTCTATTGGGTTGGCACGAATCGAGACTGGGATTTGTCACTCCGTGTGACGGAGAGGTATCTCTGGGCCCACTCGGTATGACATCATCATAATGTGCACAATGTGACCAAGGGGTTGTTCACGGGATGATGTGTTACGGAACGAGTAAAGAGAGTTGCCGGTAACGAGATTGAACAAGGTATCGGGATACCGACGATCGAATCTCGGGCAAGTACTATATCGCTAGACAAAGGGAATTGTATACGGGATTGCTTGAATCCTTGACATCGTGGTTCATCCGATGAGATCATCGTGGAACATGTGGGAGCCAACATGGGTATCCAGATCCCGCTGTTGGTTATTGGCCACAGAGCTGTCTCGGTCATGTCTGCATGATTCCCGAACCCGTAGGGTCTACACACTTAAGGTTCGGTGACGCTAGAGTTGTTATGTGAATTAGTGTGCAGTTACCGAATGTTATTCGGAGTCCCGGATGAGATCCCGGACGTCACGAGGAGTTCCGGAATGGTCCGGAGGTAAAGATTTATATATGGGAAGTCCTATTTTGGCCACCGGAAAATGTTCGGGATTTTTTGGTATTGTACCGGGAAGGTTCTAGAAGGTTCTGGAGTGGGGCCCACCTGCATGGGGGAACCCACATGAACGTGGGTAGTGGGGGCAAGGCCCCACACCCCTGGTCAAGGCGCACCAAGATCCCCCCTTAGAAGGAATAAGATCATATCCTGAAGGGATAAGATCAAGATCCCAAAAAAGGGGGATAACAGTCGGTGGGGAAGGAAATTATGGGATTTCTTTCCTCCCACCTTTGCCAACGCCCCAATGGACTTGGAGGGCAAGAAACCAGCCCCCTCCACCCCTATATATAGAGGGGAGGCGCATGGGAGCTTCAACCTTCCCCTGGCGCAGCCCTCTCCCTCCCCAACACCTCCTCCTCCTCCGTAGTGCTTGGCGAAGCTCTGCCGGAGAACTGCAAGCTCCACCACCACGCCGTCGTGATGCCGGAGCTCTCCCTCAACTTATCCTCTCCCCTTGCTGGATCAAGAAGGAGGAGACGTCCCCGGGCTGTACGTGTGTTGAACGCGGAGGTGCCGTCCGTTCGGCACTAGGATCTTCGGTGATTTGGATCACGACGAGTACGACTCCATCAACCCCGTTCACTTGAACGCTTCCGCTTAGCGATCTACAAGGGTATGTAGATGCACTCTCCTTGCCCTCGTTGCTAGATTACTCCATAGATTGATCTTGGTGATGCGTAGAAAATTTTGAATTTCTGCTACGTTCCCCAATAGTGGCATCATGAGCTAGGTCTATGCGTAGTTTCTATGCACGAGTAGAACACAAGTTGTTGTGGGCATTGATTTTGTTCAATATGCTTACCGTTACTAGTCCAATCTTGTTTCGACGGTATTGTGGGATGAAGCGACCCGGACCGACCTTACACGTACACTTACGTGAGACAGGTTCCACCGACTAACATGCACTTGTTGCATAAGGTGGCTAGCGGTTGCCGGTCTCTCCCACTTTAGTCGGATCAGATTCGATGAAAAGGGTCCTTATGCAGGGTAAATAGCAATTGACATATCACATTGTGGTTTTTCCGTAGGTAAGAAATGTTCTTGCTAGAAACCCATAGCAGCCACGTAAAACATGCAAACAACAATTAGAGGACGTCTAACTTGTTTTTGCAGGGTATGCTATGTGATGTGATATGGCCAAAAGAATGTGATGAATGATATGTGATGTATGAGATTGATCATGTTCTTGTAATAGGAATCACGACTTGCATGTCAATGAGTATGACAACCGGAAAGAGCCATAGGAGTTGTCTTAATTTATTGTATGATCTGCGTGTCAATGAACAATGCCATGTAATTACTTTACTTTATTGCTAAACCGTTAGCCATAGTAGTAGAAGTAATAGTTGGCGAGACAACTTCATGGAGACACGATGATGGAGATCATGATGATGGAGATCATGGTGTCATGACGGTGACGATGATGATCATGGAGCCCCGAAAATGGAGATCTAAAGGAGCAAAATGATATTGGCCATATCATGTCATTTTGGATTGCATGTGATGTTTATCATGTTTATGCATCTTATTTGCTTAGAACGGCGGTAGTAAATAAGATGATCCCTCATTAAAATTTCAAGAAAGTGTTCCCCCTAACTGTGCACCGTTGCGGAAGTTTGTTGTTTCAAAGCACCACATGATGATCGGGTGTGATAGATTCTAACATTCACATACAACGGGTGTAAGCTAGATTTACACACGCGAAACACTTAGGTTAACTTGACGAGCCTAGCATGTACAGACATGGCCTCGGAACACAAGATACCGAAAGGTCGAGCATGAGTCGTATGGTAGATACGATCAACATGAAGATGTTCACCGATGATGACTAGTCCGTCTCACGTGATGATCGAACACGGCCTAGTTGACTCGGATCATGTAATCACTTAGATGACTAGAGGGATGTCTATCTGAGTCGGAGTTCATAAGATGAACTCAATTATCCTGAACATAGTCAAAAGATCTTTGCAAATTATGTCGTAACCCGCGCTTTAGTTCTACTACTTAGATATGTTCCTAGAGAAAATTCAGTTGAAAGTTGATAGTAGCGATTATGCGGACTAGGTCCGTAAACTGAGGATTGTCCTCGTTGCTTCGAAGAAGGCTTATGTCCTTAATGCACCACTCAGTGTGCTGGACCTCGAACATCGTCTGTGGACGTTGCGAACATATGACATACACGTTTTGATAATTATGTGATAGTTCAGTAATGTTAAACGGTTTAGAATTGAGGCATCGAAGATGATTTCGAAACGTCGCGGAACATATGAGATGTTTCGAGGGCTGAAATTGGGATTTCAGGCTCGTGCCCACATCAAGAGGTATAAGACCTCCGACGATTTTCTTAGCCTGCAAACTAAGGGACAAAAGCTCAATCGTTGAGCTTGTGCTCATATTGTCTGAGTACAAAATCACTTGAATCGAGTGGGAGTTGCTCTTCCAGATAAGATAGTGATGTTTCTCCAAAGTCATTGCCACCAAGCTGCTAGAGCTTCGTGATGAACTATAACATATCAAGGATAGATATGATGATCCTTGAGATGTTCCGATGTTTGACACCGCGAAAGTAGAAATCAAGAAGGAGCATCAATTGTTGATGGTTAGTGAAACCACTAGTTTCAAGAAGGGCAAGGGCAAAAAGGGATACTTCATAAAACGGCAAATCAGCTGCTGCTCTAGTGAAGAAACCCAAGGTTGAACCCAAACCCGAGACTAAGTGCTTCTGTAATAAGGGGAATAGTCACTAGAGCAGAATTACCCTAGATACTTGGTAGATGAGAAGGCTGGCAAGGTCGATAGAAGTATATTGGATATACATGTGTACTTTACTACTACTCCTAGTAGCACCAGGGTATTAGATACCGGTTCGGTTGCTAAGTGTTAGTAACTCGAAATAAAAGGCTGCGGAGTAAACGGAGACTAGCTAAGGGTGAGCTGGCAATATGTGTTGGAAGTGTTTTCCAATCTTGATGTGATCAAGCATCGACGCTCCCTCTACCATCGAGATTGGTGTTAAACCTAAATAATTGTTATTTGGTGTTTGCGTTGAGAATAGACATGATTGGATTATGTCTATCGCAATACGGTTATTCATTTAAGGAGAATAATGGTTACTCTGTTTATTTGAATAATACCTTCAATGGTCTTGCACCCAAAATGAATGGTTTATTGAATCTCGATCGTAGTGATACACATGTTCATGCCTAAGATAGTAATGATAGTACCACCTACTTGTGGCACTGCCATGTAAGTCATATTGGTATAAAACGCATGAAGAAGCTCCATGTTGATGGATCTTTGGACTCACTCGTTTTTGAAAAGTTTGAGACATGCGAACCATTTCTATTGGTATGCACGCATGAAGAAACTCCATGCAGATGGATCGTTTAGGACTCACTTGATTTTGAATCACTTGAGGCATGCAAATCATACCACATGGGCAAGATGACCTAAAAGCCTCGTTTTCAAAGAAGATGGAACAAGAAAGCAATTTGTTGGAAGTAACACATTTTGATGTGTGCAGTCCGATGAGTGCTGAGGCATGCAGTGGACATCGTTATGTTCTTACTTCACAGATGATTTGAGTAGATTTTGAGTATGTTTACTTGATGAAACACAAATCTGAATTATTGAAAGGTTCAAGTAATTTCAGAGTGAAGTTGAAGATCGTCGTGACAAGAGGATAAAATGTCTATGATATGATCATAGAGATGAGTATCTGAGTTGCGAGTTTGGTATACAATTAAGACATTGTGGAAATTGTTTCACAATTAATACCGCCTGGAACACCATAGTGTGATGGTGTGTCCGAACATCATTGTTGCACCCTATTGGGTATGGTGTGTACCATGATGTCTCTTATCGGATTACCACTATCGTTCATGGGTTAGGCATTAGAGACAACCGCACTCACTTTAATAGGGCACCACGTAATTCCGTTGAGACGACACCATTTGAACTATGGTTTGGAGAAACCTAAGTTGTCATTTCTTAAAAGTTTGGGGCTACGACGCTTATGTGAAAAAGTTTCAGGTTGATAAGCTCGAACCCAAAGCGGATAAAATGCATCTTCATAGGACACCCAAAATAGTTGGGTATACCTCCAGTCTCAGTTCCAGAAGCAAAAGGGCTTGTTTCTAGAATTAGGTCCTTTCTCGAGGAAAAGTTTCTCTCGAAAGAATTGAGTGGGAGCATGGTGGAGACTTGATGAGGTTATTGAACCATCACTTCAATTAGTGTGTAGCAGGGCACAGGAAGTTGTTCTGTGCCTACACCAATTGAAGTAGAAGCTTATGATAGTGATCATGAAGTTTCGGATCAAGTCACTACCATACCTCGTAGGGTGACAAGGATGCATACTACTTCATAGTGGTACAGTAATCATGTCTTGAAGGTCATGTTGCTAGACAACAATGAACCTACGAGCTATGGAGAAGTGATGGTGGGCCCATATTCCGATAAATGGTTAGAAGCCATGAAATCTGAGATAGGATCCATGTATCAGAACAAAGCATGGACTTTGGTGGACTTGCCCGATGATCGGCAAGCCATTGAGATAAATGGATCTTTAAGAAGAAGACGGACGTGGACGGTACTGTCACCGTCTATGAAGCTCGACTTGTGGCGAAGAGTTCTTCACAAGTTCAAGGAGTTGACTACGATGAGATTTTCTCATCCGTAGCGATGCTTAAGTCCGTCGGAATCATGTTAGCATTAGCTGCATTTATGAAATCTGGCAGATGGATATCAAAACAAGTGTCCTTACCAGTTTTCGTAAGGAAAGGTTGTATGTGATACAGTCAGAAAGGTTTTGTCGATCCTAAGGATGCTAAAAGGTATGCTAGCTCCAGCGGTCCTTCAATGGACTAGAGCAAGCATCTCGGAGTCAGAATATGCGCTTTGATGAGATGATCAAAGATTTTGGGTTTATACAAAGTTTATGAGAAACTTGTATCTCCAAAGAAGTGAGTGGGAGCACTATAGAATTTCTGATGAGTATATGTTGTTGACATATTGTGGATCAGAAATGATGTAGAATTTATGGAAAGCATATAGGGTTATTTGAAAAGTGTTTTTCAAGTGAAAACCTGGATTAAGCTACTTGAACATTAAGCATCAAGATCTATAGGGACAGATCAAAAAAAACACTTAATGGTACTTTCAAATGAGCATATATCTTGACATGATCTTGAAGGTGTTCAAGATGGATCAGTCAAAGAAGGAGTTCTTGCCTGAGATGTAAGGTATGAAGTTAAGACTTAAAGCTCGACCACGGCAGAAAAGAGAGAAAGGATGAAGGTTGTCCCCTATGCTTTAGATGTAGGCTCTATAGTATGCTATGCTGTGTACCGCACCTGATGTGTGCCTTGCTACATATCTGGCAAGAGGGTACAAAGGTGATCAAGGAGTGGATCACCAGACAGTGATCAAAGTTGTCCTTGGAGTAATAAGGACATGTTTCTCGATTATGAAGGTGATAGAGAGTTTGGCGTAAAGGGTTACGTCGATGCAAGATTTAACACCTATCCGAATGACTCTGAGTAGAAAACCAGATACGTATAGTGGATCAACCATTTGGAATAGCTCCAAGTGGAGCGTGGAAGCAGCATTTACAAAATGACCTAGAGATTTGCGAAGTACATACGGATCTGAATGTTGCAGACCCGTTGACTAAAACTCTCTCACAAGCAAAACATGATCAAACCCCGGAACTCATTGAGTCTTAATCACATGATGATGTGAACTAGTTTAGTGACACTAGTAAACTCTTTTGATGTTGGTCACATGGCGATGTGACCTGTGAGTGTTAATCACATGGCGATGTGAACTAGATTATTGACTCTAGTGCAAGTGGGAGACTGTTGGAAATATGCCCTAGAGGCAATAATAAATTAGTTATTATTACTATATTTCCTTGTTCATGATAATCATTTATTATCCATGCTATAATTGTATTGATAGGAAACTCAGATACATCTGTGGATACACAGACAACACCATGTCCCTAGTAAGCCTCTAGTTGACTAGCTTGTTGATCAATAGATGGTTACGGTTTCCTGACCATGGACATTGGATGTCGTTGATAACGGGATCACATCATTAGGAGAATGATGTGATGGACAAGACCCAATCCTAAGCCTAGCACAAAGATCGTGTAGTTCGTATGCTAAAGCTTTTCTAATGTCAACTATCATTTCCTTAGACCATGAGATTGTGCAACTCCCGGATACCGTAGGAATGCTTTGGGTGTACCAAACGTCACAACGTAACTAGGTGGCTATAAAGGTGCACTACGGGTATCTCTGAAAGTGTCTGTTGGGTTGGCACGAATCGAGACTGGGATTTGTCACTCCTTGTGATGGAGAGGTATCTCTGGGCCCACTCGGTAGGACATCATCATAATGTGCACAATGTGACCAAGGGGTTGATCACGGGATGATATGTTACGGACTGAGTAAAGAGACTTGCCGGTAACGAGATTGAACAAGGTATCGGGATACCGACGATCGAATCTCGGGCAAGTACTATACCTCTAGACAAAGGGAATTGTATACGGGATTGCTTGAATCCTTGACATCGTGGTTCATCTGATGAGATCATCGTGGAACATGTGGGAGCCAACATGGGTATCCAGATCCTGTTGTTGGTTATTGGCCAGAGAGCTGTCTCGGTCATGTCTGCATGATTCCCGAACCCGTAGGTTCTACACACTTAAGGTTCGGTGACGCTAGAGTTGTTATGGGAATTAGTGTGCAGTTACCGAATGTTGTACGGAGTCTCGGATGAGATCCCAGACGTCACGAGGAGTTCCGGAATGGTCCGGAGGTAAAGATTTATATATGGGAAGTCCTATTTTGGCCACCGGAAAATGTTTGGGATTTTTCGGTATTGTACCGGGAAGGTTCTAGAAGGTTCTGGAGTGGGGCCCACCTGCATGGGGGGACCCACATGAACGTGGGTAGTGGGGGCAAGGCCCCACACCCCTGGTCAAGGCGCACCAAGATCCCCCCTTAGAAGGAATAAGATTAAGATCAAGATCCCTAAAAAGGGGGGATAACAATCGTTGGGGAAGGAAATGATGGGATTTCTTTCCTCCCACCTTTGCCAATGCCCCAATGGACTTGGAGGGCAAGAAACCAGCCCCCTCCACCCCTATATATAGAGGGGAGGCGCATGGGAGCTTCAACCTTCCCCTGGCACAGCCCTCTCCCTCCCCAACACCTCCTCCTCCTCCGTAGTGCTTGGCGGCTCTGCTGGAGAACTGCAAGCTCCACCACCACGCCAGGTCTGCCGAGCTCTCCTCAACTTCTCCTCTCCCTTGCTGGATCAAGAAGGAGGAGACGCCCCGGCTGTACGTATGTTGAACGCGGAGGTGCCGTCCGCTCGCACTAGGATCTTTGGTGATTTGGATCACGACAGTGCGACTCCATCAACCCCTGCTCACTTGAACGCTCCGCTTAGCGATCTACAAGGGTATGTAGATGCACTCTCCTTCCCCTTGTTGCTAGATTACTCCATAGATTGATCTTGGTGATGCGTAGAAAATTTTGAATTTCTGCTACGTTCCCCAACATCATTTCCCATCAAAAGTATGTCATCCACATATAATATGACAAGTGCTACAGAGCTCCCACTCACTTTCTTGTAAACGCAGGCTTCTCCATAAGTCTGCATAAACCCAAACGCTTTAATCATCTCATTAAAGAGAATGTTCCAACTTTGAGATGCTTGCACCAGCCCATAGATGCACCGCTGGAGCTTGCATACCTTGTTAGCTTTCTTAGGGTCGACAAAACCTTCCAGCTGCATCATATACAGTTCTTCCTTAAGGTGACCGTTAAGGAATGCCGTTTTGACGTCCATTTGCCATATCTCAAAATCATAGTATGCGGCAATTGCTAACATGATTCGTACGGACTTCAGCTTCACTACGGGAGAGAATGTCTCATCGTAGTCAATCCCTTGAACTTGTCGATAACCCTTAGCGACAAGTCGAGCTTTATATATGGTAACATTACCATCCGCGTCCGTCTTCTTCTTAAAGATCCATTTGTTTTCTATTGCTCGCCGATCATTAGGCAAGTCTGTCAAAGTCCACACTTCATTTTCATACATGGATCCTATCTCGGATTGCATGGCTTCAAGCCATTTGTTGGAATATGGGCCCGCCATCGCTTCTTCATAGTTCGAAGGTTCACCGTTGTCTAACAACATGATTTCCAAGACAGGGTTGTCGTACCACTCTAGTGTGGAACGTGTCCTTGTGGACCTTCAAAGTTCAGTAGGAGCTTGATCCGAAGTATCTTGATCATCATCATTAACCTCCTCTCTTGTCGGTGCAGGCACCACAGGAACATCTTCCTGAGTTGCGCTACTCACCGTTTCAAGAGGTAGTACTTCATCAAGCTCTACTTTCCTCCCACTTAATTCTTTCGAGAGAAACTCTTTCTCCAGAAAGGACCCGTTCTTGGCAACAAAGATCTTGCCCTTGGATCTTAAGTAGAAGGTATACCCAATGGTTTCCTTAGGGTATCCTATGAAGACGCATTTTTCCGACTTGGGTTCGAGCTTCTCAGGTTGAAGTTTCTTGACATAAGCATCGCATCCCCAAACTTTTAGAAACGGCAGCTTAGGTTTCTTCCCAAACCATAACTCATACGGTGTCATCTCAACGGATTTAGACGGTGCCCTATTTAAAGTGAATGTAGCTATCTCTAGAGCGTATCCCCAAAATGATAGCGGTAAATCGGTAAGTGACATCATAGATCGCACCATATCCAATAGAGTGCGATTACGACGTTCGGACACACCATTTCACTGAGGTGTTCCAGGCGGCATGAGTTGTGAAAAGATTCCACATTTCCTTAAGTGCGTACCAAATTCGTGACTTAAATATTCACCCCCACGATCCGATCGTAAGAACTTTATCTTTCGGTCACGTTGATTCTCTACCTCATTCTGAAATTCCTTGAACTTTTCAAAGGTCTCAGACTTGTGTTTCATCAAGTAGACATACCCATATCTACTTAAGTCATCAGTGAGAGTGAGAACATAACGATATCCTCCGCGAGCCTCAATGCTCATTGGACCGCACACATCAGTATGTATGATTTCCAATAAGTTGGTTCCTCGCTCCATTGTTTCGGAGAACGGAGTCTTGGTCATCTTGCCCATGAGGCATGGTTTGCATGTGTCAAACAATTCATAATCTAGAGACTCTAAAAGTCCATCAGCATGGAGCTTCTTCATGCGCTTGACACCAATGTGAGCAAGGCGGCAGTGCCACAAGTATGTGGGACTATCGTTATCAACTTTACATCTTTTGGTATTCACATTATGAATATGTGTAACATTACGCTCGAGATTCATTAAGAATAAACCATTCACCAGCGGGGCATGACCATAAAACATATCACTCATATAAATAGAACAACCATTATTCTCGGATTTAAATGAGTACCATCTCGAATTAAACAGGATCCTGATACAATGTTCATGCTCAAAGCTGGCACTAAATAACAATTATTGAGGTTTAAAACTAATCCCGTAGGTAAATGTAGAGGTAACGTGCCGACGGCGATCACATAGACCTTGGAACCATTCCCGACGCGCATCGTCACCTCGTCCTTCGCCAGTCTCCGCTTATTGCGCAGCTCCTGCTTTGAGTTACAAATATGAGAAACCGCACCGGTATCAAATACCTAGGAGCTACTATGAGCATTGGTAAGGTACACATCAATTACATGTATATCACATATACCTTTGGTTTTGCCGGCCTTCTTGTCCGCTAAGTACTTGGGGCAGTTCCGCTTCCAGTGACCACTTCCCTTGCAATAAAAGCACTCAGTCTCAGGCTTGGGTCCATTGCTTGACTTCTTCCCGGCAACTGGCTTACCGGGCGCGGCAACTCCCTTGTCATTCTTCTTGAAGTTCTTCTTACCCTTGCCCTTCTTGAACTTAGTGGTTTTATTCACCATCAACACTTGATGTTCCTTTTTGATCTCTACCTCTGCTGATTTCAACATTGAATATACCTCAGGAATGGTCTTTTCCATCCCCTGCATATTGAAGTTCATCACAAAGCTCTTGTAGCTCGGTGGAAGCGATCAAGGATCTGTCAATGATCGCGGCCATCCGGAGATTAACTCCCAAATGAGTCAGCGGTTGTGCAACCTGCATATCTTGAGTATGTGCTTGATCGATGTAACTATTTTCCTCCATCTTATAGCTGAAGAACTTGTCGGAGACTTCATATCTCTCGACCCGGGCATGAGCTTGGAAAACCATTTTTAGCTCTTCGAACATCTCATATGCTCCGTGTTGCTCAAAACGCTTTTGGAGCCCCGGTTCTAAGCTGTAAAGCATGCCGCATTGAACGAGGGAGTAATCACAAGACGAGACCGACAAGCGCTCATAACGCCTTGGTTCTCCGGATTGGTGCTTCACCTAGCGGTGCTTCTAGGACATAATCTTTCTTGGTAGCTATGAGGATGCTCTCGGGTTCCGACCCAGTCCGTATAGTTGCTGCCATCATCTTTCAGCTTGGTTTTCTCTAGGAACGCGTTGAAGTTGAGCTGGACATGAGCGTTGGCCATTTGATCTACAAGACATTTTGCAAATATTTTTAGACTAAGTTCATGATAATTAAGTTCATCTAATCAAATTATTCAATGAACTCCCACTTAGACAGACATCCCTCTAGTCATCTAAGTGAAACATGATTCGAGTCAACTAGGCCGTGTCCGATCATCACATGAGATGGACTAGTTAACATCGGTGAACATCTTCATGTTGATCGTATCTACTATATGACTCATGCTCAACCTTTCGGTCTTCCGTGTTCCGAGGCCATGTCTGTACATGCTAGGCTCGTCAAGTCAACCTAAGTGTATTGCGTGTGTAAATCTGGCTTACACCCGTTGTATTCGAACGTTAGGATCTATCACACCCGATCATCACGTGGTGCTTCGAAACAATGAACCTTCACAACGGTGCAGAGTTAGGGGGAACACTTTTCTTGAAATTATTTCGAGGGATCATCTTATTTAAGCTACCGTCGTTCTAAGCAAATAAGATGTAAAACATGATAAACATCACATGCAATCAAATAGTGACATGATATGGCCAATATCATATTGCTCCTTTGATCTCCATCTTCGGGGCGCCATGATCATCTTCGTCACCGGCATGACACCATGATCTCCATCATCATGTCTTCATGAAGTTGTCACGCAACGACTACTTCTACTTCTATGGCTAACGCGTTTAGCAATAAAGTAAAGTAATTTACATGCGTTCTTCAATGACACGCAGGTCATACAAAAAATAAAGACAACTCCTATGGCTCCTGCCGGTTGTCATACTCATTGACATGCAAGTCGTGATTCCTATTACAAGAACATAATCATCTCATACATCACATATATCATTCATCACATCCTTTGGCCATATCACATCACAAAACACTTGCTGCAAAAAACAAGTTAGACGTCCTCTAATTGTTGGTGCAAGGTTTTACGTGGCTTCTATAGGTGTTCCAGCAAGAACGTTTTCTTACCTACGTAAAAGCCACAACGTGATTTGCCAACTTCTATTTACCCTTCATAAGGACCCTTTTAATCGAATCTGCTCCAACTAAAGTGGGAGAGACAGACACCCGCTAGCCACCTTATGCAACTAGTGCATGTCAGTCGGTGGAACCTGTCTCACGTAAGCGTACGTGTAAGGTCGGTCCGGGCCGCTTCATCCCACAATACCGCTGAAGCAAAATAAGACTAGTAGTGGCAAGAAAGTTGACAACATCTACGCCCACAACAAATTGTGTTCTACTCGTGCATAGTAACTACGCATAGACCTAGCTCATGATGCCACTGTTGGGGAATGTTGCATAAAATAAAAAAATTCCTACGTTCACCAAGATCAATCTATGGAGTCATCTAGCAACGAGAGAGGGGAGTGCATCTACATACCCTTGTAGATCGCGTGCGGAAGCGTTCAAGAGAATGGGGTTGAGGGAGTCATACTCGTCGTGATCCAAATCACCGGAGATCCTAGTGCTGAATGGACAGCACCTCCGCGTTCAACACACGTACGGTTGAGGAAGACGTCTCCTCCTTCTTGATCCAGCAAGGGGGGAGGAGAGGTTGACGGAGATCCAGCAGCACGACGGCGTGGTGGTGGATGCAGCAACGATCTCGGCAGAGCTTCGCCGAGCTTCTACGAGAGGGAGAGGTGTAGCAAGCGGAGAGGGAGGTGCCAAAAGCATGGGTCAGGCTGCCCTCCCTCCCCCCCTTTATATAGGCCCCCTGGGGGGCGCCGGCCCTAGGAGATGGGATCTCCAGGGGGCGGCAGCCAAGGGGAAGGCTTACCCCCAAGGCAAGTGGAGGCGCCCCCCCCACCCTAGGGTTTCCAACCCTAGGCGCAGAGGGGCCCAAGGGGGGCGCACCAGCCCACCAGGGGCTGGTTCCCCTCCCACTTCAGCCCACGGGGCCCTCCGGGATAGGTGGCCCCACCTGGTGGACCCTCGGGACCCTTCCGGTGGTCCCGGTACAACACCAGTGATCCCCGAAACATTCCCGATGGCCGAAACTGCACTTCCTATATATAATTCTTCACCTCCGGACCATTATAGAACTCCTCGTGACGTCCAGGATCTCATCCGGGACTCCGAACAACTTTCAGGTTACTGCATACTCATATCTCTACAACCCTAGCGTCATCGAACCTTAAGTGTGTAGACCCTACGGGTTCGGGAGACATGCAGACATGACCGAGACACCTCTCCGGTCAATAACCAACAGCGGGATCTGGATACCCATGTTGGCTCCCACATGCTCCTCGATGATCTCATCGGGTGAACCATGATGTCGAGGATTCAATCAATCCCGTATTCATTTCCCTTTGTCAATTGGTACGTTACTTGCCCGAGACTCGATCGTCGGTATCCCAATACCTCGTTCAATCTCGTTACCGGCAAGTCACTTTACTTGTACCATAATGCATGATCCCGTGACCAGACACTTGGTCACATTGAGCTCATTATGATGATGCATTACCGAGTGGGCCCGGAGATACCTCTCCATCATACGGAGTGACAAATCCCAGTATCGATTCGTGCCAACCCAACACACACTTTCGGAGATGCCCGTAGTGCACCTTTATAGTCACCCAGTTTCATGGTGACGTTTGGCACACCCAAAGCACTCCTACGGTATCCAGGAGTTGCACAATCTCATGGTCTAAGGAAATGATACTTGACATTTGGAAAAGCTCTAGCGTAACGAACTACACGATCTTTGTGCTATGCTTACGATTGGGTCTTGTCCATCACATCATTCTCCTAATGATGTGATTCTGTTATCAATGACATCCAATGTCCATAGTCAGGAAACCATGACTATCTGTTGATCAACGAGCTAGTCAACTAGAGGCTCACCAGGGACTTGTTGTGGTCTATGTATTCACACATGTATTACGATTTCCGGATAATACAATTATAGCATGAACAATAGACAATTATCATGAACAAAGAAATATAATAATAACCATTTTATTATTGCCTCTAGGGCATATTTCCAACAATATATATAACGAGCCCACCTAATACGTGTATTTCAAGGAAGTGCAAATGGGCTGGGATTTCTTAGAAAATATAAATGGGCCTAATTGACGCGAAATTATTAGTTCACCCAGCCCAGCAAATGCATTGTACGTTCTAGATAACATGGGTTAAATATATGCCACATTTTTGCAGGCTGACATGTGGGCCAATAGGTCGAAGCCTACGCAGGGCGTTGTCAACTTGGTCAACAAATGATTGTGTCATCCACAGCCATTGGATTTATATCCAACGGCCGGCATGCACCTTCAATCTCTCGTCTTCTTCCTCTAGCGTCGCCGGAACCGCCTGGTCCGGCCTCCGGCGGCTAGCGGCTCTGCTTAGCATGCATCGGTGCGAAGCGCTACCCCACCGCCGGCCAGGCTATCCCTCCACCCCTCGATAGCTCCTGTTATTCTCAACAGACTACAGCCCCACGCCGCAAAACCCTTCTCCTCCTCTCAATATGCGACTCCACTGTCGCGTTTTCCCATCTTTGAGTCGTTCCCGTCCGGGGCCTCGCCGTCGTCCACCGCCTCGCTGCGCTAGGTGCGGCGTGGTCAACAAACGAGAGTCATCGGAAGAGGACTGTACGTGGAGAGCCTGACGGCTGGGACCCACGAGGTCCATGGTCGCATGCAAGGAAAGTTCCTCCTTATTAAGCTAAAAAAATGTTTCCTCCACCTGACAGCTGGGACCCACCAGCTGTATCTTCGCACGGAAGGAAGTGCCTCCTTGTTTTGCAAAAAATTATTCATCCCGCTGATACCGGGACCCGCCGACGGTGAATGACTTGTGGGCCTACTAAGCGGACGTGTATGCACGGCTTTGTCAACTTAATCAACAAATGATTCTAGCAGCTAGACCGTTGGATGTTAATCCAACAGCCGTGCTCCTTTTTCAACCTCTGTTCTTGCTCCTATCTCCCGTGGGTGGCACCGCAGCTGTGCTGCCGCACACCCAAACTAGTGAAGTTTCTCACTCCTCTCCATCTGCGACTCCATTGCCCCGTCTTCCCCATCTCCGGGTCGTTCCAGTCTGGGTGCGCTCGACACGGTGTGGTCAACATGGTCAACAACCGAGAGTCATCGGAAGATGACTGTACATGAGAGGCTGACAGTGGGGACGCACCACGCCCATGGATGCATGCATGCAACGGAACACGGCGAGGTTAACGTGGTCAAGGAACGACTTCCATCGAAAGTATACAGTACGTGGAGAGTCTCAGCTGGGTCCAGGGCCGCAGCAAGTAAGTGCCTTCTTAATACGTGGAAAATAATGATTCCTCCAACTGACAACAGGGACCCACTGGATGGGCCACCGTATTTTGCGAAAAAACGTTTGCCCCCTGACTGCTGGGACCCACCTGATGGGCCACCGTATTTCGTGAAAAAACCCCCCCGCTGTCAGCTCGACCCACCGAAAGTGCCTCCTTATTGCGCACAAAAAATGAATACTCCCCCGGCTAGCTGGGACCCACCTTGGTGGGAGGCTGACTTGTGCGCCTACTAAGTTGACGAGGTCGAAGGGCTTTGTCAACTTAGTCAATATGAACGATTCTAGCTCCAGTGACCGTACGATGTCCATCCAACAGCCGTAGTGCTTCTTCAACCTCTGGTCTTCTTGCTCCAGCCGCCCAAAGCAGCGCCGGTCATGTCGCATGCTCCTGCCTCTCATGGCCAGCTGTGCTGTAGCGGAGGCCTCACCGCCCCCTACTATTCCCACCGCTGGCCAGGCCCTGCGGAGACGGCAGCCTCACACTGCAGCAGAACAAGTGAACCCTCGTACCCCTCTCCACGCGGGCTTCCACTGCCGCGTCTTCCCCGGCTCCGCGTCGTCCCCTACCTAGGCATCACCGTCGTCCACCGCCGTGGTGCTCTCCACGCGGCATGGTCAACGTGGTCAAGGAATGACTTCCATCGGAAGAGTACTGTACGTGGAGAGGCTGACAGCTGGGTCCACGGCCACAGTCCAGTTTTTTTGTGATTTGCCAAGTAAGTCGATTTGTCAGGCCTATTGGGCTGCAAATCTTTCAAGATGAGGAGAGCTTTCATTTGGCTGGCCGAGAAAATGGCCCATCAGTAATGAGAAATGGGTTGTACATTTTTAAAACACATCAAACCGGCAATTAGTTTCAAATATCTTTTTTTCATTTCGAGATTTTAAATTACATTAATTTTTATGCGTGGAGAATTTGTTGGATTTTATGTTGATATACATTTATTTTTAAAAACAGTTTGAATGTGAGTCGAAATTTCGGGATTAAAACAGTTCGGACCGCACCAAATATGCAAAATTTCATATAATTTTTAACCGTAGCCACAATATGGACCGTAATGCTAACAAAAGAATATGGGCTAAAAAACCTTAAGAATTAGCAAATGGGCTTTAAATTATTGGAAATAATGGCAGATGGGTTGTATGTCGTTTTCCACAGATTTGAGGCTTCCAGAAAAAGGTTGACGACAGCAAAGGATCGTTGGATGTCCATCCAACGGCCGTCGTCTTCTTCAATCTCTGCTCTTCCCGCTCCAAATGCTCAAACAAGCGCCACAGGATCGCTTGTTCTCCTCCTCAAGGCCGGCCAGGCCGCCGCCAGAGGCCTCACCACCCCACCATACTCCCATCGTTAGCCTAGCCATCCCTCTACTCACCCCCACCTGCTGTTATTCTCCGTGACGGCAGACGAACCAAGAAACCTCAGACAACAGATTCTCTCTGCGTGGGAAATAACTACCGAAGTCTTCCCTGCCTCCGTGTCGTTCCCTTCCTAGGCCTTGTCGTCGTCCACCGCCCTGGTGCTCTCGGCGCGGCCTGGTCAACGTGGTCAATGACCGACATGCATCTGAAGTGGACTGTACGTGGAAAGGCTGATAGTTGGGTCCATGGCCGCACACAAGGAAATGCCTCCTTATTACGCACAAAATAATGATTCCTCCACCTGACATCTGGGACCCATCGAAAGGGCTTCTGTATTTCACGAAAAAAACGTTACCGCCACTGACAGCTTGGACCCACCAGCTATATCTTCGCACGCAAGGAAGTGCCTCCTTATTACGCAAAAAAATGAATACTCCCCCTGCTAGCTGGGACCCAGTATAGTGGCAGGCTGACTTGTGGGCCTACTAAGTTGACGGGGACGGAGGGCTTTGTCAACTTAGTCAATACTATAGTGACCGTACGATGTCCATCCAACGATCATAGTGCTTCTTCAACCTCTGGTCTTCGTTCTCCAGCCGCCTAAAGCAGCGTCGGTCCTGCCGCATGCTCCTGCCTCCCGTGGCCGACTGTGATACCGCGGAGGCCTCACCACCCCCTACTACTCCCACCGCTAGCCACTCCATCCCTCTACTCACCCACACCCCTGTTATTCTGCGGCGACGCAGCCTCACACCGCAGCCGAACCAAAGTGAACCTCAGATCCTCTTCGCGGCATCCATGCAGCATCTTCCCGGCTCTGATCGCCCCTTCCTAAGCCTCGCCGTCGTCCACCGCCCGTGGTGCTTTCATGGGCGCTGCATGGTCAATGTGGTCAACGATCGACTTCCATCGGAAGAGTATTGTGTGGAGAGGTCGATAATGATCCACAATGCCGCAAGGAAGTGCCTCCTTATTACGCCGCAAAATAATTATTCCTCCACCGACACCGGGACCCACCGGACGGGCCATCGATTCGTGAAAAAAGTTTCGATCGCTAGGACCCACCAGCTACTCCTTCGCACGCAAGGAAGTGCATCCGGCAAAAACGATTCACCCGACATTGCTGGGACCCACCACTACATCTTCGCACACAAGGAAGTGCTCGATACGGGACCCACCTGGTCGATGCGTACGTAGCATTGTCATTCTGGTCGCGAACGTGTACGTACATATATACTGGTGGATGTAGAGGCGCGCACGTAGCATGTACACGTACGTACAGCGGCCAGGGTGCAAGAAAGAAAATACAGCCACGTATGTGTACATATGGGCGGGGTCTCGAACACCTACTCACGCATACGTACATGGCTGGGTCGGAACGGAGAAACAGCGTCGTCTTCGTGTTCATGGGGAGCCAACCGGCTGGGTCAGAACGAAATGCATGGTCGTGT
Organism: Aegilops speltoides; assembly: GCA_021437245.1. Taxonomy (NCBI): domain Eukaryota; kingdom Viridiplantae; phylum Streptophyta; class Magnoliopsida; order Poales; family Poaceae; genus Aegilops; species Aegilops speltoides. The sequence goes on along the minus strand of CM038146.1, from coordinate 82,231,180 downwards.
TCATCGGGAGAGCTTGGACGGAACAGGCGATGGAAACGAGGCCTGGCGTACCGCACAACGGAGGAAACGGACCTCCTACATTCGGAACGGGGTCCTGTTGATCGGGAGGGGTGTGGCGTACCGCAAAACGGAGGAAACTGACCTCCTACGGTCGAAACGGGGGTCCTGTTGATCGGGAGGGGTGTAGCGTACCGCAAAATGGACGAATCGGACTTGTGTTGGAGCGTTATGGTCGAAACGGGGGTCCTGTTGATCGGTAGGGGTGTGGAGTATCGCAAAACGGATGAAACGGACCTCCTACGGTCAAAACGGGGGTCCTGTTGATCGGGAGGGGTGTGGTGTACCACAAAACAGACGAAACGGACTGGTGTTGGAGCGCTACGGTCGAAACGGGGGTCATGTTGATCGGGAGGGGTGTGGCGTACTGCAAAACGGACGAAACGGAACTCCTACGGTCAAAACGGGGATCCTGTTCATCGGGAGGGGTGTGGCGTACCGCAAAACGGGACTCCACGGGATACTGTTCATCTCCACCGTCGAACTCCTCCAGCCACCATGGGCTACCGTCGACCTCCTCCAGCCTCAACGGGCTCCTGTTCATCCAGCCTCCACCGCACGCTTACTCCACCAGCCATCGCTCAACCACCCTCCACCGCTTCATCGCTCATCCAGCCCTCCACACCACGGGTCCTATTCAACCACCCTCCACGGCCACCCTCCATCGCCTATTGTTCATCCAGCCCTCCACACCACGGGTCCTATTCATCAAGAGGCAACGCCACCGCCACTCGCTCATCCAACCCCCGCCCCCGCAACGCCACTGCTCATCCCAGAGGCAAGATCGATCGGCTTCAGATTAGCGGCGAGCGGCGAATCGCCGATTCGGTTCGCTTAACAACCATCGATCGATCGCTCGGGTTCGAGAACACGTAGCTCAGTAGTGCAATCGCCGGGTTCGCGAGAGCCCAACGCCGCTTCGGGTTCGATTAGAGCCAACGCCTACGTGTACGAGAGAAACGCGCATCGCTCGGCCCCCACCGTAACCGGCAACTCCCCGGAATTTTCCTCCCCCTTGCTTCTACCACGGTTTTTTCCGTCATGTATGGCCCAAAGAATGTCATGCAGCTGCGTCTCCAGCCCGCCCAGGACGAAAAGCCCATTTTCTGTCATGATTTTTTGTCATAGAAGTAGGATCCCACCACATCTATGATGATACCGGGTTTTGTCACAATTATCGTCATAGAAGTGTCATATGTATGACAGGAAAAAAATTCATTTGCACCAAAATGTCACGAATGTGTCTTTTTTTTGTAGTGAATGTTTAGTCAGTCCTTGATCTTTAAAGGTGCTCTGCATTTATGTTTTGCAGTCTCAGAAAGGGCTAGCGAGATACCATTTCGTCATATCATATTATGATTGTTTTGAGAAACTGTTGTCATCTGAGGTTTATTATTATTGCTCGCTAGCTGATTATGCCATTGATATGAGTAAACATGAGACCTAAGTGTTATTGTGAATATGGTTAGTTCATAATCTTTGCTGAAAACTTGAATGTTGGCTTTACATATTTACAACAACAAGAGCAAATAGAGTTTGTAAAAGTTTTTCTTTATCACTTTCAGTTTATCAACTGAATTGCTTGAGGACAAGCAAAGGTTTAAGCTTGGGGGAGTTGATATGTCTCCAACGTATCTACTTTTCCAAACACTTTTGCCCTTATTTTGGACTCTAACTTGCATGATCTGGATGAAATTAACCCGGACTGAAGTTGTTTTCAGTAGAACTGCCATGGTGTTGTTTATTGTGTAGAAAACAAAAGTTCTCGGAATGACCTGAAAATCCACGGAGATAACTTTTGGAAAATATAAAAAATATTGGCGAAAGAATCAGGCCAGGGGGCCCACACCCTGTCCACGAGGGTGGGGGCGCGCCCCCTCCCCTTGGGCGCGCCCCCTGTCTCGTGGGCCCCTAGAGCTCCACTGACCTCAACTCCAACTCTATATATTCCGTTTCACTGAGAAAAAAATCAGAGAAAAAGTTTCATCGCTTTTACGATATGGAGCCGCCGCCAAGCCCTAATCTCTCTCGAGGGCTGATCCGAGTCCGCTCGGGTTCCTAGGAGAGGGGATTCGCCGTCGTCGTTATCATCAACCATCCTCCATCACCAATTTCATGATGCTCACCGCCGCGTGAGTAATTCCATCGTAGGCTTGCTGGATGTTGATGGGTTGGATGAGATTTACCATGTAATCAACTTAGTTTTGTTAGGGTTTGATCCCTAGTATCCACTATGTTCTGAGATTGATGTTGCTATGACTTTGCTATGCTTAATGCTTGTCACTAGGGCCCGAGTGCCATGATTTCAGATTTGAACCTATTATGTTTTCATGAATATATTTGAGTTCTTGATCCTATCTTGCAAGTCTATAGTCACCTATTATGTGTTATGATCCGACAACCCCGAAGTGACAATAATCGGGATACTTCTCGGTGATGACCGTAGTTTGAGGAGTTCATGTATTCACTATGTGTTAATGCTTTGGTCTGGTACTCTATTAAAAGGAGGCCTTAATATCCCTTCGTTTCCACTAGGACCCCATTGCCACGGGGGGTAGGACAAAAGATGTCATGCAAGTTCTTTTCCATAAGCACGTATGACTATATTCGGAATACATGCCTACATTACATTAATGAACTGGAGCTAGTTCTGTGTCACCCTATGTTATAGCTATTACATGAGGAATCGCATCCGACATAATTATCCATCACCGATCCAACGCCTACGAGCTTTTCACATATTGTGCTTTGCTTATTTACTTTTCCGTTGCTACTGTTACAGTTACTACAAAACTTCTATCTTTACTTTTGCCACTGTTACCTTTACTTCCATACTACTTTACTACTAAATACTTTGCTGCAGATACTAAGTTATCCAAGTGTGGTTGAATTGACAACTCAACTGCTAATACTTAAGAATATTCTTTGGCTCCCCTTGTGTCGAATCAATAAATTTGGGTTGAATACTCTACACTCGAAAGTTGTTGCAATCCCCTATACTTGTGGGTTATCACCGTGATGTCAGTGTGGCCATTGTGGTGGAGCACAAGGAGGCTGGCAAGGAATATCCGGTTCAACGGCCGGTTTACTACATCAGTGAGCTGCTTATTGAGTCCAAGCAGAGATATCCACATTGGCAGAAGCTCGTATATGGGGTGTTCATGGCCATCTGGAAGCTTAAACAATATTTTCTGGGTCATCCCATCACTGTGGTCAGTTCTGCTCCTTTAGGAGATATCATTCAAAACAGAGAAGCCATAGGACGAGTCGCCAAGTGGGCCATCAAACTTGGGCCTCATGGTTTGAAGTATATGCCTCACACTGCTATCAAGTCTCAAGCACTGGCGGATTTCACCAACGACTGGACAGAGCTGCAGATGCCTGAAGAGAAGCCAGATAACACATATTGGACTATTCATTTTGATGGGTCCAGGCAGTTGGAGGGCTCGGGGGCTGGAGTTGTCTTAGCTTCCCCTCGAGGTGACAAATTTTGTTATGTGCTAAGGTTGATGTTTCCCTATACTAACAATGCAGCTGACTATGAGGCCTTGCTCCATGGTCTTCAGATGGCTAAGGAGATGAACTTAAGCCAGGTGAGGTGCTTTGGCGACTCAGATTTGGTGGCCCAACAAGTCTCAGGCAAATGGGATTCCAAGGATCCCCTCATGGCGGCTTATCACCGTGAAGTTGATGTTGTGGCTGGGCACTTCAAGGGTTATCAAGTGGAGCACATTCATTGTAGAAAGAATGAGGCAGCTGATGCTTTAAGCCGGTTGGGATCTTAGCGTAAGCCGATGCCACCTAACACTTTCTTGGATATTCTGCATAACCCTTCTGTCAAGTTGCCTACAGAGGAAGACCTGGCTGTTTCTGATCCAGAAGCACAATTGGTGGCAGCTCTTCACGTCATCACAGATTGGACAGTGCCATATTTGGCTTATATGACCCGGGGCGAGTTACCTGAGGATGAAACCTTGGCCAGGCAGATAACCCACCAGTCTAAGTCAATGACAATTGCCAATGGCGAGTTACATCATCGCAGTGTCACTAGGGCGTTTCAGCGTTATGTCTCTCCTCAGGAGGGTCAAGAGATTCTTCGTGAGATTCATGAAGGAGATTGTGGCCATCATACCAGTTCAAAGTCCCTTGTGGCCAAAGCTTTTTGCCATGGATTCTATTGGCTGACGGCTCACGCTGATGCAGAGGATTTGGTCAGTAAATGTGATGGTTGTCAGAAATTTTCATGACGAGCTCACTTACCGGCTCAAGAATTGAGGATGATTCCAATTACTTGGCCATTTGCAGTCTGGGGACTTGACATGGTTGGGCCTTTTAAAAGGTCCAAGGATAAAAAGACCCATCTCTTGGTGGCAGTTGACAAATTCACAAAGTGGGTTGAAGCAGAGCCGGTCAGTAAATCTGACGCGGCAATGGCGGTTCAATTCATGAAAAAGGTGATTTTCCGTTTTGGCTTTCCCCACAGCATCATAACTGATAATGGCACTAACTTGTCCAAAGGTGCTATGAAAGAGTTTTGTCAACATGAGCATATTCGCCTTGATGTATCATCACTAGCTCACCCTCAATCCAATGGTCAAGTTGAAAGAGCCAATCAAGAAATTTTGAGAGGCATCAAGCCCCGGCTTATGGTTCCTTTGCAATGGACGCCGGATTGTTGGGTGGAAGTTACCTTCTATTATATGGAATATTAATACTACCCCGAACAGGTCTACTACACGCCTTTCTTCATGGTTTACGGAGCAGAGGCGGTTCTCCCTAGTGACATCCGTCATGACTCTCCCCGTGTGGCGGCTTACGTTGAAGCTGATAATGAGCAAGCACGTTAGGATGCACTTGACCTCTTGGATGAGAAGCGTGACCTTGCAGCAGCCCGTTTGGTGATTTATCAACAAGACCTGCGCCGCTACCATAGCCACCGGGTTAAGTCCAGAACCTTTCAGGAAGGTGATTTGGTGCTCCGGCTCATCCAGGATCAAACAGACATGCACAAGTTATCCCCGCCTTGGGAAGGGCCCTTTGTGGTCAGCAAGAATTTGAAAAACGGGTCATACTACCTTATCGATGTTCGAGAGCACAAAGACTCATGTAAGTCAGAGGAGGAGACCCGCCGGCCGTGGAATATCGCTCATCTTCGGCCTTACTACACTTGAGCCACCGGCTCTTATGATGTACATATTTTTGATGATGTATATATTATGATAAATAATAAAGCAGGACCTCTGTCCTTTTCATCCTCAACGATCATGTGTCTTCATCATCATAATTCCAAAGACCAATTGGGGGTTGATCGTATTCGAATCTAGCTTAACCCCTTTGGCACAGCTTCCTGATCGTGTTCGAATCATAGCTGTTCAAACCCCTTGATCATCTGGGGGCTGGATCATATTTGAATCATAGCTTAACCCCTTTTGATCCGACTCTGATCGTATTCGAATCAGAGTCATTAAAAATTTAGACCACTGGTAGATGGTGGACCGGCTGAGTGCTAACAGTCGGCCCTCTTCCAGTGGGTCAACGCCATATTCTCGCGCTTCCTTGGCCTCTGCTTTCGTGTACATGGTGACTCGAGGTGAGTCGAACTTGATGTCAGTTGGGATGACAGCCTTGGCACCATATACAAGGAAGAAAGGAGTGAAGCCGGTTGACTTGTTCGGGGTGGTACGCAAGCTCTAGAGGACGGCCAGTAGCTCCTCTAGCCAGTAGCCGGCCAAGGGCTCTAGTGGTACGACCAGTCGGGGCTTGATGCCGGACAGGATGAGGCCATTTGCTCGCTCGACTTGGTTGTTTGACTGCAGATGGGCAATGAACGCTAAGTCTAGTTGGATGCCCTGTGTTGCGGAGAAACATGCCAACGCTCCTTTGGCAAAATTCGTGCCATTGTCGGTGATGATGCTATGTGGTATGCCATACCGGGTGGTGATGTCTGCGATGAATGTCACAGCAGTCGGCCCATTCAATTTCTTAATTAGCTTTGCTTCAATCTACTTGGTGAACTTGTCTACGGTGACAAGCAGGTGTGTCATGCCGCTGCGTGCTGTCTTGAATGGGCCCACCATATCCAGCCCCTAGACGGCAAAAGGCCAGGTGAGGAGGATGGTCTTGAGTGCGGAAGCCGGCAAGTGTTGCTTGGAGCTGAAAACTTGGCACCCTTTGCAGTGTTTGACCAATTCCTTGGTGTCTTCCAAAGCAGTCTGCCAGAAGAACCCATGGCGGAAAGCTTTGGCGACGAGTGATCTTCAGGCCGCGTGGTGGCCGCACTCGACTTGGTGGATGTCCTTGAGGATTGCAATGCCCTTCTCTGGCTCGACGCAGCGCTGGAAGACTCCAGTGATGCTGCACCTGACGAGTTCTCTGTTCACTATTGTGTATGCTCCGGCTCGGCGTTGAACTTGTCTTGCCGAGATCTCGTCGACTGGTAGCTCTCTGTTCACCAGAAAGTTGAGGATGGGTTGGGCCCATGATGGAGTTGCAACTTCTTCTATTGCCAACACGGCTACTGCGACCAGGGCGGGTGGGTTGGGTGGTTAAGAGTTGGAGTCAGCCACCGCCTGTTGTGTCGTCGTAGTCCCCGGGCCGACTGCTGCAGTCGCCGAGCCGGGTGCGACTACAGCAGTCCCCGAGCCGCCTGTCAAAGTCCCCAAGCCGCCTGCTGGCTTCCCCAAGTCGGATCCGACTGCATCAGGGTCAGGCGGCACGAAGATGGAATCTGATTCTGGAGATGGCTTGACAGACGGCTTGAGGAGGCATTAGAGGGAGACGACGGTTGGTATAGCTTGCCGAGTGGAGCCCATTCATGCGAGGGCATCTGCTTGCTCGTTGTCGGCCCGTGGCACGTGGAGAAACTTGCACCCTTCAAAGTATCCACTGAGTTGCTGAACGAGGAAGCGGTAGCTCGCCATGTTTGCGTCCTTGGCGTCCCAGTCGCCAGATGATTACTGGATCACCAAGTCTGAGTCGCCATAGCAAAGAATCCGGCGGATGCCGAGCTCTTTGGCCAGCCGGAGCCCATGTATGAGCGCTTCGTACTCGGCCACGTTGTTGGAGGCGGTAAAATGAATTTGCAATGTGTATCTGAGCTTGTCACCCTTGGGAGAGGTGAGGACGATGCCATCTCCCAAGCCGGTGTGCATCTTGGATCCGTCAAAGTGCATCCGCCAATGAGTGGAGTCGGGTGCTGGTGGCAGGTACTGCGTTTCGGCCCAGTCGGCAAGGAAGTTGGCCAGCACTTGGGACTTGATGGTGGTACGAGGCTGGTAGAAGATGGTGTAAGGAGCCAGCGCAATGGCCCACTTGGCCACCCGGCCAGATGCATCTCGGCTCCCTATGATCTTGGCAAGCGGGGCAGTGCAAACGACCGTGATGGGGTGCTCTTGAAAGTAGGGCTTGAGCTTCTTGGCGGCAAAGTACACGCCATAGCACATATTCTGGTAGTGGGGGTAATTTTGTTTTGAGGTTGACAGTACTTCACTCAGGTAATACACCGGCCTCTGGACCAGCTAAGCTCTGCCTTCTTTTGGGCGCTGAACCACGATGATAGTGCTGACCACCCGCCTGGTTGCGGCAATATAAAGGAGCATGGGCTCTTTTTCAGTCGGTGCCGCCAGGACAGGCGGCGTGGTCAACATCTTCTTCAACTTGTGAAAAGATTCGTCCGCCTGATCATTCCACTCGAAATGAGTGGATTTCCTCATGAGATGATACAGGGGGAGAGCCTTCTCCCCTAGCCGGCTGATGAAGCGGTTAAGGGAGGCCAGGCACCCAGTGAACTTTTGGACATCTCGAAGCCGGGTGGGAATCTCCATCCTCTCTATTGCCTTGATCTTTACTGGGTTACACTCGATGCCGCGTTCAGAGACCAGGAAGCCGAGGAGCTGGCCGGCTGGTACTCCGAACACGCATTTCTCAGGGTTGAGCTTGATCTGAAATCGGCGCAAATTGTCAAATGTTTCTTTGAGATCTTCCAGCAGGGTGTCGCGCTTCTCCGTCTTCACCACAATATCGTCTACGTAGACGTGGGCATCTCTGCCGAGTTGCTTGAGGAAGCATTACTGCATGCAACACTGAAAAGTGACACCGGCATTTCTCAAGCCGAATGTCATAGTCAGGTAGCAGAAAGCTCCAAATGGTGTGATGAAGGCAGTCTTCGGGCGGTCGGCTGGATCCAACTTGATCTGATGGTAACCTGAGTAGGCGTCCAAGAAACTCAACAGCTCGCATCCGGCTGCGGTGTCTATCACTTGATCAATCCGGGGCAAAACAAATGGATCTTTGGGACAAGCTTTGTTGAGGCTGGTATAATCTATACACATGTGCAATTTCTTGTTCTTCTTCAGTACAAGGACCGGGTTGGCAAGCCATTCTGGAAAGAACACCTCCATAATGAAGCCGGCTGCCAGAAGCTGGGCTATCTCTTCACCAACAATTCTTCTTTTCTCCTCCGACAGTCGGCGGAGGGGCTGCTTGACTGGTTTTGCATCTGCTCGTACATGTAGCTTGTGCTCGGCGAAATCCGTCGGAACACCCGGCATGTCCTTGGGGAACCATGCAAAGATATCCCGATTCTCACGGAGGAAATCGACGAGCTCGCTTTCCTATTTGCTTTCCAGGTTTGCTCCTAGAACAGCAAACCTCTCCGGGTGCTCTGGGTCCAGAGGTATCTTCTTTGTTTCATTGGCCGGCTGGAAGGAGCCCTGAGCTTCCGACTCCTTGGGGGTTAGGTGATAGGTCCGGCTGCTTGTCGGCCATGGCCACAACCCGGTCAAGGATCTTCTTCTCAGCAGCAATCACGAGGGACTCGGGCAGCCGACTGCTGGCTGCAGCACATGCAGAGGATTTATTGTAGACTCCGACTATGGTGATGATGCCCTTGGAAATCGGCATCTTCATCTTGAGGTAAGCATAGTGGGGCACATCCATGAACTTGGCCAGGGCAGGTCGGCCAAGTAGAGCATGGTAAGGGCTCTCTAGATCCACCACTTCAAACCAGACTGCTTCACGGCGGAAGTGATCCTTGTCTCTGAAGAGGACATCTATCTTGATCTTTCCGATTGGTGAGCATGCCAGGCCGGGTACCATGCCATGGAACACGGTCCGACTGGCAAAAGTTGCTTCGTCTTGATGTTTAGCTTCTCCATGGTGTCACGGTACAAGATGTTGATGCTGCTCCCACCATCAATCAGAACTCGGGAGAAACGAGCAGCTCGCCTTTCTATTGCGAAGGTGGCATCCAACACCAATGCGTAAGAGTCGGGAGACGACATCACCTCTGGGTGATCAGCCCGGCTCCAGCTGATAGACTTTTCAGACCAATGCATAAACTCTGGGTCTTTGGAGGCGACTGCATTGACTTCTTGGTGCTGTCGGTGCCGGTTGCGCCTGTCCTCAGCTTGGCTTGTAAAGATGAGTAAGCTACGTGCTCGTCAGGGAACTCGTCTTGAATGGCTCCGACTACTGGGCGAGCGGCCGGCTGCTGAGGAGCCGGAGGCGGCTGGCGAGCGGGCGGAGGGGGCAGTAGTCCTTCGTCCTTGGAGATTTGTGTGAGCCAGTGACACTTCCGGGTTGTGTGGTTGGACGGCTTCGCGCCACTGTGGAACTTGCAGGGGCATCAAGGGTTTGCTCGTAGGAGAATGTCGGCTACCAAGCCGGCATGCCGCCCTTCGGACGCTTGGGCATGGGCTGCCCTTCAGGCTGCTCATTTTCGATCATGGCCACCTGCCGACTGGTGGAAGGCAGCATAGGAGCCTTACGCTTGTTGTTGTTCTGGTGTGGGCATCGATTGGAGTTGCCAGCCGACGTCCTTGGAGCCGGAGGAAGCACCTTTCCAGAGGCGTCCACTCGGAGCTCGGTTCATCGAGGAGTCGGCCGTGGCATACTTGTCTGCTATGATCAATAGTTCGTTGAGCGTCGCCAGCACGTTGCAGAGAAGTCGGTGCTTGAGGAGGGTGCCCTCTCGGTACCTGGCAGTGAAGTACTTATTGGCCTACACCTCGTGCACGCCCTTGCAAGAGTTGCGCAGCTCGGCCCAACACGTGAGGTAGTCGCGAGTCGATTCGTTGGGGCCTTGGACGCACAAGGAGAGCTGGCAAGGCTTGGGAGGCCGCTTGTGGTGAAGTTGCGGATGAAGACTTCCGTGAAATCTAGCCAGCTATTGACACTATAGGGCTTGAGGTTGTTCAGCCACGTGCGTGTCGTGCCTTGAAGCACGAGAGGGACGTACTTCACGGCATCGCGCCTGTTGCCGTTTGCTATGCCGACTGCAGTGGAGTAGTCTATCAACCAGTCTTTTGGCTTCACCAAGACGCTGTATTTTGGCGTGTCTCTTGGGAGCGAGAACCCTTTGGGGAAGGGCTCGTCTCGGATGTGGGGGCCGAAACAGGGCGGGCCGACATCGTCTTCTTCTAGCGCCAGGGATCGCGCCAGGCGGTTGATCCGATGGCGGGAATCATTCTCGACGATTCCTTCGCGACGGCCCAGTCGGCCGCTGAGCGTCGGGTGCGTGACAGGCAACGGGGTGGGATATCTCTCCTGTGAGGCAGAGGAGGAGGCGGGTTGCCTCGATGCTCCACGGCTTGGGGGCAGCCTTCTGCATCACGCTCGATGGTGAGGCGAGTCCGACTGCGGCTAGCAGTCGGCTCCTTGTCTTTTCGCACGCGGGTGCTGTCGGCAGTCGGCATCCGAGATGTCGCACCGTGCTCTCAGGATGGGGGAGGACTTTCAGCACAGGCGCCGGCTTCATGCCGCTCTGTGGCCGCGTCGATCAGCTGCTGGATGCGTCTGGTCATGCAGTGAAGCTCGTCGCCCTCTAGTCCGTCCAGCTTGTCTACGGCCGCCTGGGTTGCGCGTAGGTTCTCGAGTGGCGTGGCGTAGACTGGGCGGTCAGCACCCAGCATGATGGCGATGGCCGCGCCGTGCTTCTTGATGGCGCCAATCTGGCTGGGTCCACCAGCAGGCGGCGTGCCAGAGGCGGCTCGATCAACCTCGCGCTGGTAAGCCTCGGTGAGGCGTCTCATGGAAGCTATCTTCTTGCTGTTCTCGATGACGGCAAGGCGGTGGGCCTCCAGCGTGTCGGCGTCAGCGTCAGGCGGGATGGGGGCGGAGAGGTCATGCAGCGCCGTCTACAAGGTGTCGTGAACTTTTCCGCCGGAGGCGGCGCCGTGACTGATGACCAGCACCTCAGTGACGATGCTGCCGCTGCTGTCGGCTCGAGGAAGAGGGTCGTCGATGACCACCACGTTGGTGGGGAAGGCGTCAAGCGATGTCGTGTCGGTGTCGACAAGCATCGGGTCGGTGGAGCCAATCGGCTCCATGTCTGAGGTGCGTTCCTTGGCAATGTCAAGCTTGCCAAGGAAGTCGACGAGGCAGCTCTCGGAGCTGGTGGCACCCGCGCCTGGCGTGGGCTCGTTGGAGAGGCGGACCTCGCCGAGAAGATCGGCGAGGCAGCTCGCTGCACAGGCGTCGTCAACGCCATGCAGCATGTTGGGGCAAGCGCCATCGGGCGTGTCGGGCTAGCTATGCTCGCTGGGGAGGAGAGGGTTCCCGTCTAGAGCAGGTCTCCGGACGACGGTGCACCTGGCCCTATGGTGGGCGCCAAATGTTGGGTGGTAGATGCGACATATGCCAATGGGTGGCTTATCATTGTGGGAGCCAGTAAGACATCGCCGGTGCCTGGAAACGGGATAATGTAACACCCTCGATGCGGCTATATCTCCCACGTGTCGAAGCACGACTTAGAGGCATAACCGCATTGAAAGCAATGTCGCAAGTGAGGTAATCTTCACACAACCCATGTATTACATAAGGGAAAGAGATACATAGTTGGCTTACAATCGCCACTTCACACAAATACGTGAATAAAGCATTACATCATCCAGATACAATCAAGGTCCGACTACGGAACCAAAATAAAAGAAGAACCCCAAAAGCGATTAAAGGCCCCGATCGAATTCTAACCGGGCTCCACTCATCGATCAACTAGAACGAAACAACACAAAGGGCAACATCTTCATCGAGCTCCTCCTTGAGCTTGGTTGCGCCACCTGCTTTCGGTAACATAGGCACTTGCAAACTGGTTTTGAAGTATCCGTGAGCCACGAGGACTCAAAGAATCCCATTACCATGGGTATCAAGACTAGCAAAGCTTAATGGGAAAGGAAGGGGTAAAGTGGTGAGGTTGCAGCAGCGACTAAGCAAGATATGGTGGCTAACATACGCAAATGAGAGCGAGAAGAGAAACAAAGGAACGGACGTCAACTAGCAATGATCAAGAGGTGATCCTGAACACCTACTTACGTCAATCATAACTCAGAAACCGTGTTCACTTCCCGGACTCCGCCGAGAAGAGACCATCACGGCTACACACTCGGTTGATGCGTTTTATTTCGGATCTGGTGTCAACTTGTCTACAACCGGACATTAACAAATTCCCATCTGCCACATAACCGCGGGCACGGCTCTCGAAAGTTTAAACCCTGCAGGGGTGTCCCAACTTAGCCCATGACAAGCTCTCGCGATCAAGGAAGGAATAGACCTTCTCCTAGGAAGACCCGATCAGTCTCGGAATCCTAGTTTACAAGACATTTCGACAATGGTAAAACAAGACCAGCAAAGCCGCCCGATGCGCCGACAATCCCGATAGGAGCTGCACATATCTCATTCTCGTGGCAACACCGGATAAGCGGCGCATGTGCATCGATTTAATCCAAGTTGCCAAGGAATGGTCCCAAGACGGTGCTCTAGTTTGGACCAACGCTTAGACAAGCAATCGCCTGGGGGCTATAATAAAGATGACCCTCGAGAGAGCGACTCCCAAGGGAAAAGTAGGTGGTGGTGAGGCAAATGGTAAAAGTCATCATTGGGCCTTGCCGGACAAGTTTTATTCAAAGCGAACTGTCGGGGGTCCTATAAATCACCCGACCGCGTAAGGAACGCAAAATCCGGGAACATAACACCGTATGACGGAAACTAGGGCGGCAAGAGGGAACAAAACACTGCATAAGGCCGAGCCTTCCACCCTTTACCAAGTATATAGATGCATTAATTAAATAAGAGATATTGTGATATCCCAACATAAACCCTGTCCACCATGGAGAAATCTTCAACTTCACCGCAGCTAGCAACGCTATAAGAGGGCTGAGCAAAGCGGTAACATAGCCAAACAACGGTTTGCATTGGAAAGGTGTCAAAGGATTAGAGGTTCATGGCAATATGGGATGGCTTGATAAACAGTAATAGGTAGCGCAAAGATAGCGATAGAACGAAGCAACTAGCATAGCAATGATAGTAGTGAGATCCAGGGTAGCGGTCATCTTGCCTGAAATCCCGCAAGGAAGAAGAACGAATCCATGAAGAAGATGAACGGATGAAGCCGAACCAAACGTAGACGAACGAATCCTCACGATCGCAACGAAACGGGAACTATCGAGAAGAAGCACACAACATAGTAAACACACCACATATGAACAAGACATGATGCACAACAAGCATGATGCATGACAATGCTACATGAAGCTACTCATGGCAAGAGATGATGCAAACAAGAACAACACATCAAGGCAAGTTTAAATGAGGCCGGAAACAACATATAACAATTCCGGTAAGTCCTCATATGCAAATTTCGAAATTGGTCCAGAACTGAATAAACATTAAGTTGAAGTTGTTAAACAGCAAGTTAAGATGCACCAAGATGATCTACACGAAATTCTAGTCAAGTTACATATAAGGTTCATTAGATTCGGAGCTATGGCCTAGAAGATATGAGCAAAACAAGTTAAACATGGCATTGATGCAAAATGCACCCAAACATCAAGCAAACACACCAAAACAAGGATGCAACATGATAATATGAAACAACTGTTGGGGAACGTTGCAGAAAATTAAAATTTTTCCTACGGCTTCACCAAGATCCATCTATGAGTTCATCTAGGCAACGAGTAACGGGAGAGAGATGACATCTACATACCACTTGTAGATCGCGTGCGGAAGCTTGCAAGGTGATGATGGAGTCGTACTCGAACGTGATTCAGATCACCGATGCCAAGTGCTGAACGGACAGCACCTCCGCGCTCAACACACGTGCGGGACGATCGACGCCTCCTCCTTCTTGATCCAGCAAGGGGAAGGAGAGGTTGAGGAAGACAGCTCCACCGGCAAGACGACGGCGTGATGATGGTGGAGAAGCAAGATTCGGCTGTGGCTTCGCCAAGCTCTACGGAGGAGGAGATGTGTTGGGAGGGAGGGCTGCGCCTTGGTGTTGTGTACAGCAGCCCCCCCCCCCTTTATATAGGCCCCTGTAGTGGCTGCCCCGAGATCCAATCTCCGGGGCGGCGGCCAAGGGGTGGAGTGCCCTGCCGGTGGGCGCCCCACCCCTAGGGTTTCAACCCTAGGCGCGAGGGTGGGCCTAGGGGCGCACCAGCCCCTGTGGGCTGGTTCCTTCCCCTCGCCCATGGGGCCCTCCGGATAGGTGGCCCCACCGGTGGACCTCGGACCTTCCGTGGTCCCAGATTTTACCGAAACCCCAAACTTTCCCGATGGCGAAACACCACTTCCTATATATTATTCTTTGCCTCCGGACCCTTCCGAACTCCTCGTGACGTCCGGGATCTCATCCGGACTCAACAACATTCGTGGTCACATACTTGACTTCCTACAAACCCTAGCGCCACCGAACCTTATGTGTAGACCCTACGGGTTCGGAGACACGCAGACATGACCGAGACGACTCTCGGGCAATAACCAACAGCGGGTCTGGATATCCATGTTGGCTCCTACATGCTCCTCGATGATTTCATCGGTTGAACCACGATGTCGAGGATTCGATCAAACCCTCGTATGCAATTCCTTTGTCAATCGGTATCGTTATTTGCCCGAGACCCGATCGTCGGTATCCCAATACCTTGTTCAGTCTCGTTACGGCAAGTCACTTTACTCGATCAGTAATGCATGATCCCGTACAACACCTTGGTCACATTGAGCTCATTATGATGATGCATTACCGAGTGGGCCCAGAGATACCTCTCCGTCATACGGAGTGACAAATCCCATCCTCGATTCGTGTCAACCCAACAGATACTTTCGGAGATACCTGTAATGCACCTTTATAGTCACCCGCTTCGCTGTGACATTTGATACACCCAAGGCACTCCTACGGTAACCGGAGTTACACGATCTCATGGTCGAAGGAATAGATACTTGACATTGGCAAAGCTTCTAGCAAACGAACTATACGATCTTTTATGCTATGCTTATGATTGGGTCTTGTCCATCGCATCATTCTCCTAATGATGTGATCTCGTTATCAACGACATCCTATGTCCATAGTCGAAAACCATGACTATCTATTGATCACAACGAGCTAGTCAACTAGAGGCTCACTAGGGACTCATTGGGTCTTAGTGTTCACACGTGTATTACGATTTCCTGATAATACATTTATAGCATGAACAAAAGACAATTATCATGAACATTGAAATATAATAATCCTTTTATTATTGCCTCTAGGCATATTTCCAACAGCCTCCCACTTGCACTAGAGTCACCAATCTAGTTATATTGTGATGAATCGAACACCCATAGAGTTCTCGTGTTGATCATGTTTTGCACGCGAGAGAGTTTTAGTCAACGGATCTGCGACATTCAGATCCGTGTGTACTTTGCAAATCTCTATGTCTCCATCTTGAACATTTTCACGGATGGAGTTGAAACGACGCTTGATGTGCCTTGTCTTCTTGTGAAACCTGGCTCCTTGGCAAGGGCAATAGCTCCAGTGTTGTCACGTAAAAGTTTGATCGGCCCCGACGCATTGGGTATGACTCCTAGGTCGGTGATGAACTCCTTCACCCAAATCGCTTCATGCGCTGCCTCCGAGGCTGCCATGTATTCCGCTTCACACGTAGATCCCGCCATGACGCTTCGCTTGCAACCGCACCAGCCATCGCTCCACCATTCAACATATACACGATCCGGTTTGTGACTTAGAGTCATCCAGATCTGAGTCGAAGCTAGCGCCGACGTAACCCTTTACGACGAGCTCTTCGTCTCCTCCATAAACGAGAAACATGTCCTTTGTCCTTTTCGTGTACTTCAGATATTCTTGACCGCTGTCCAAAGTGTTCCTTGCGGGATTACTTTGGTATCTTGCAACCAAACTTACGGCAAGGTTTACATCGGTCCGTACACAAGATGGCATACATAATAGATCCTATGGCTGAAGCATAGGGATGACACTCATCTCTTCTTTATCTTTTGTCATGGTCGGTGATCGAGCTGAGCTCGCCACACCTTGTAACATAGGCAAGAACCCTTCTTGGACTGATCCATTTTGAACCTCTTCAAAATCTTATCAAGGTATGTGCTTTGTGAAAGACCTATGAGGCGCCTCGATCTATCTCTATAGATCTTGATGCCTAATATATAAGCAGCTTCTCCAAGGTCCTTCATTGAAAAACACTTGTTCAAATAGGCCTTAATGCTGTCCAGAGTTTCAGATCATTTCCCATCAAGAGTATGTCATCTACATATAATAGGAGAAATGCTACAGAGCTCCCACTCACTTTCTTGTAAACGCAGCTTCTCCATAAGTCTCAAGATAAACCCAAACGCTTTGATCATCTCATCAAAGCGAATGTTCCAACTCCGAGATGCTTGCACCAGTCCATAAATGGATCGCTGGAGCTTGCATACTTTGTTAGCGCTTCGAGGATCGACAAAACCTTCCGGCTGCATCATATACAGCTCTTCCTTAAGATGTCCATTAAGGAATGCCGCTTTGACGTCCATCGCCATATCTCATAATCATAGTATGCGCAATTGCTAACATGATTCGGACGGACTTAAGCTTCGCTACGGAGAGAATGTCTCGTCAGTAGTCAATCCCTTGAACTTGTCGATAACCCTTAGCGACAAGTCGAGCTTTATATATGGTAACATTACCATCCGCGTCCGCCTTCTTCTTAAAAATCCATTTATTTTCTATCGCCGCCGATCATCGGGCAAGTCTATCAAAGTCCATACTTTGTTTTCATACATGGATTCTATCTCGGATTTCATGGCTCCAAGCCATTTGTTGGAATCCGGGCCCGCCATTGCTTCTTCATAGTTCAAGGTTCATCGTTGTCAGCAACATGATTTCCATGACAGGTTGCCGTACCACTGCAGTGCGGAACGTGTCCTCGTGGACCTTCGGGTTCAAGAGTAACTTGATCCGAAGTACCTTGATCATCATCAACGCTTTCCTCTTCGCTGGTGTGGGCATTACAGAACGGTTTCTGCGCGCCGCACCACTTTCCCGCTCGAGAGGTAGTACTTCATCGAGCTTCTACTTTCCTCCCACTTACTTCTTTCGAGAGAAACTCTTTCTAGAAAGCATCCGTTCTGGCAACAAAGATCTTGCCTTCGATTTTGAGTAGAAGGTATACCCGACAGCTTCCTTAGGGTATCCTATGAATACGCATTTTCCGACTTGGGTTCGAGCTTTTCAGTTGAAGTTTCTTGACATAAGCATCGCATCCCCAAACTTTTAGAAACGACAGCTTAGGTTTCTTTCAAACCATAATTCATACGGTGTCGCCTCAACGGATTTAGACGGTGCCCTATTTAAAGTGAATGTAGCTGTCTCTAGAGCGATCCCCAAAATGATAGCGGTAAATCGGTAAGAGACATCATAGACCGCACCATATCCAATAGAGTGCGACACGACGCTCGACACACCGTTTACCGAGGTGTTCCAGCGGCGTGAGTTGTGAAACGATTCCACATTTTCTTAAGTGTGAGCCAAATTCGTGACTTAAATATTCTCCTCCACGATCCGATCGTAGGAACTTTATCTTTCACACGTTGATTCTCCACCTCACTCTGAAATTCCTTGAACTTTTCAAAGGTCTCAGACTTGTGTTTCATTAAGTAGACATACCCATATCTACTTAAGTCATCAGTGAGAGTGAGAACATAACGATATCCTCCGCGAGCCTCAACGCTCATTGGACCGCACACATCGGTATGTATGATTTCCAACAAGTTGGTTGCTCGCCCATTGTTCCGAGAACGGAGTCTTGGTCATTTTGCCCAAGAGGCAAGGTTCGCATGTGTCAAACGATTCATAATCAAGAGACTCTAAAAGTCCATCAGCATGGAGCTTCTTCATGCGCTTGACACCAATGTGACCAAGGCGGCAGTGCCACAAGTATGTGGGACTATCGTTATCAACTTTACATCTTTTTGCATCCACACTATGAACATGTGTAATATTACGCTCGAGATTCATTAAGAATAAACCATTGACCATCGGAGCATGACCATAAAACATATCTCTCATATAAATCGAACAACCATTATTCTCGACTTAAATGAGTAGCCATCTCAGATCAAACGAGATCCGGATACAATGTTCATGCTCAAACTTGGCACTAAATAACAATTATTGAGGTTTAAAACTAATCCCGAGGTAAATGTAGAGGCAGCGTGTCGACGGCGATCACATCGACTCGAACCATTCCCGACGCGCGATCGTCACCTCGCCCTTCGCCAGCCTCCGCTTATTCCGCAGCTCCCGCTGTGAGTTACATATGTGAGCAACGGCACCGTATCAAATACCGGTGAGTTACTACGAGTAATCGTAAGGTACACATCAATTATATGTATATCAAATATACCTTTGGTGTTGCCGCCTTCTTATCCGCTAAGTATTTGGGGCAGTTCCGCCCAAAGGTGCCTTTCCCTTGCAATAAAAGCACTCACCTCGTGCTTGGGTCCATTCTTTGACTTCTTCCCGCAATCGGCTTATCGGGCGCAACAACATCTTTGCCGCCCTTCTTGAAGTTCTTCTTACCCTTGCCCTTCTTGAACTTAGTGGTCTTATTGACCATCAACACTTGATGTTCTTTCTGATTTCAGCCTATGCTGACTTCAGCATCGAGAACACTTCAGGAATGGTCTTTACCATCCCCTGCATGTTGTAGTTCATCACAAAGCTCTTGTAGCTTGGTGGGAGCGACTAGAGGATTCTGTCAATGACCGCCTCATCTGGGAGGTTAATATTCAACTGGGTCATACGAAGTGCAACCCGCATATCTTCGTGATGTGCTCACCGACGTAACTGTTCTCTCCATCTTACAATCAGAGAACTTGTCGGAGACATCATATCTCTCGACCCGGGCATGAGCTTGGAAAACTAGTTTCAGCTCTTCGAACATCTCATATGCTCCGTGATGCTCAAAACGCTTTTGGAGCCCCGGTTCTAAGCTGTAGAGCATGCCGCGACCGAACGAGGGAGTAATCATCGCACGAGTTTGCCAAGCGCTCATAACGCCTTGGTTCTTCGACGGAGCGGCACCTAGCGGTCCTTCTAGGACATATTGCTTCTGGCAGCTATGAGGATGATCTCGTGTTCCGGACCCAATCCGTATAGTTGCTGCCATCATCTTTCAGCTTGGTTTTCTAGGAACGCGTTGAAGTTCATGTTGACATTAGCGCTGGCCATTGATCTACAAGACATATTTGCAAAGGTTTTAGACTAAGTTCATGATAATAAAGTTCTTAATCAAAATTATGAACTCCCACTTAGATTAGACATCCTCTAGTCATCTAAGTGTTACACGATCCGAGTCGACTAGCCCGTGTCCGATCATCACGTGAGACGGACTAGTCATCGCCGGTGAACATCTTCATGTTGATCGATCTTCCATACGACTCGTGTTCGACCTTTCGGTCTCCGTGTTCCGAGGCCATGTCCGCACATGCTAGGCTCGTCAAGTTAACCCTAAGTGTTTTCGCTGTAAAACTGTCTTACACCCGCTGTATGTGAACGTAAGGATCCATCACACCCGATCATCACGTGGTGCTTAGAAACGACGAACCGTAGCAACGGTGCACGCTTAGGGAGAACACTTCTTGAAATTTTATAAGGATCATCTTATTTACTACCGTCGTCCTAAGTAAACAAGATGCATAAACATAATAAACATCACATGCAATTATATAGTTGTGACATGATATGGCCAATATCATCAAGCTCCATTGATCTCCATCTTCGGGCTCCATGATCATCTTGTCACCGCTTGACACCATGATCTCCATCATCATGATCTCCATCATCGTGTCTTCATGAAGTTGTCACGCCAACGACTACTTCTACTTCTATGACTAACGCGCTTAGTAATGAAGCAAAGTAGTTTACATGGCGTTCTTCAATGACACGCAGGTCATACAAAAATAAAGACAACTCCTATGGCTCCTGCCGTTGTCATACTCATCGACATGCAAGTCGTGAATCCTATTACAAGAACATGATCTCATACATCACAATTCATCATTCATCACAACTTCGCCATATCACATCACATGATCAATCGCTGCACAAACAAGTTAGACGCCCTCTAGTTGTTGTTTGCATCTTTTACGTGGCGCGATTGGGTTCTAGCAAGAACGTTTTCTTACCTACGAATCACCACAACGTGATTTTGTCAACTTCTATTTACCCTTCATAAGGGCCCTGTTCATCGAATCCGCTCCAACTAAAGTGGAGAGACAGACACCCGCCAGCCACCTTATGCAACTAGTGCATGTTAGTCGGTGGAACCGGTCTCACGTAAGCGCACGTAAGGTTGGTCCGGCCGCTTCATCCCACAATACCGCTGAGCAAGAAAAGACTAGTAGAGGCAAGTAAGATGACAAGATCAACGCCCACAACAAATTTGTGTTCTACTCGTGCATTAGAGAACTACGATAGACCTAGCTCGATACCATTGTTGGGGAACGCTGCGAAAATTAAAATTTTCCTACGGCTTCACCAAGATCCATCTATGAGTTCATCTAGGCAACGAGTAACGGAGAGAGATGACATCTACATACCACTTGTAGATCGCGTGCGAAGCTTGCAAGGTGATGATGGAGTCGTACTCAACGTGATTCAGATCACCAATGCCAAGTGCTGAACGGACAGCACCTCCGCGCTCAACACACGTGCGGACGATCGACGCCTCCTCCTTCTTGATCCAGCAAGGGGAAGGAGAGGTTGAGGAAGACAGCTCCACCGGCAAAGACGACGGCGTGATGATGGTGGAGAAGCAAGATCTCGGCTGTGGCTTCGCCAAGCTCTACGGAGGAGGAGATGTGTTGGGAGGAGGGCTGCGCCTTGGGTGTTGTGTACAGCCCCCCCCCCCTTTATATAGGCCCCAGTGGCGGCCCCGAGATCCAATCTCCGGGGGCGGCGGCAAGGGGTGGAGTGCCCCCAAGCCAGTGGGCGCCCCACCCCTAGGGTTTCAACCCTAGGCGCAGGGTGGGCCTAGGGGCGCACCAGCCCCCTGTGGGCTGGTTCCTTCCCCTCTGCCCATGGGGCCCTCCGGATAGGTGGCCCCACCGGTGGACCTCGGACCCTTCCGGTGGTCCCAGATTTTACCGAAACCCCAAACTTTCCCGATGGTCAAACACCACTTCCTATATATTATTCTTTGCCTTGGACCCTTCCGAACTCCTCGTGACGTCCGGGATCTCATCCGAGACTCAACAACATTCGTGGTCACATACTTGACTTCCTACAAACCCTAGCGCCACCGAACCTTATGTGTAGACCCTACGGGTTCGGAGACACGCAGACATGACCGAGACGACTCTCGGGCAATAACCAACAGCGGGTCTGATATCCATGTTGGCTCCCACATGCTCCTCGATGATTTCATCGGTTGAACCACGATGTCGAGGATTCGATCAAACCCCAGATGCAATTCCTTTGTCAATCGGTACGTTACTTGCCCGAGACCCGATCGTCGGTATCCCAATACCTTGTTCGCCTCGTTACACGGCAAGTCACTTTACTCGCATCAGAATGCATGATCCCGTGGCAACACCTTGGTCACATTGAGCTCATTATGATGATGCATTACCGAAAGTGGGCCCAGAGATACCTCTCCGTCATACGGAGGACAAATCCCGCCTCGATTCGTGTCAACCCAACAGATACTTTCGGAGATACCGTAATGCACCTTTATAGTCACCCGCTTCGCCAGTGACGCTTGATACACCCAAGGCACTCCTACGGTAACCAGGAGTTACACGATCTCATGGTCGAAGGAATAGATACTTGACATTGGCAAAGCTTCTAGCAAACGAACTATACGATCTTTTATGCTATGCTTATGATTGTCTTGTCCATCACATCATTCTCCTAATGATGTGATCTCGTTATCAACGACATCCTATGTCCATAGTCAGGAAACCATGACTATCTATTGATCACAACGAGCTAGTCAACTAGAGGCTCACTAGGGACTCATTGGGTCTTAGTGTTCACACGTGTATTACGATTTCCGGATAATACATTTATAGCATGAACAAAAGACAATTATCATGAACATTGAAATATAATAATCCTTTTATTATTGCCTCTAGGGCATATTTCCAACAACAACATGCAAAATCAAGCAAGTTTCATATAGTACACACTCAAAACGGAGCAACGGTGCAACACCCACACACTATACAAGTCATAGCAACAATCTGTCCATAACAGCAACTAGGCATATTGCAAGCACCAAAACAATAAGCTACAGCACCCCAACATAATAAAAAAAAGGCATGGGCATGAAGTACACGTAAAGCATAACAAAACATGAACACTGAGCTATCTCCAGAAATCACTAGAACATGCTCCAAAACACATGGTAAGATTGCAAATAATAACAGTTTCAGACTTTAGCAGAAATAACATCAGGTTGCAATGTTTAGAGCATTCAAACAACATGTTACAGGAACTTATCATGGCAAACAAAGGCATGGCATGAATCTACTAGTAGCATAGATAAAAAGAACCTTACTGACCATAAGCCAAAAAGGATCAGAAAATATGATGGCACCCATGTAAACATGGCAAGTTATATTACAGATTCAAACATGGCAGGAACAACAATAAGTAGGCATGTTCGTGAGCTTGAACCACTCACCACAGAGCAATACATGGCATGGCAAGGCAACCAACAGTAATAAGGCATGTTTATGAAGCTAAGCATGGCAAGAGCAAGTTCATAGGATGCATAGAACACTAGCAAAACACATGGGAACAAGTGAACTTAATGTTAACAGGTTGACAGCAACATTTTCAAGCAACTTTAGAGCAAGAAATGAACATGTTCCAGCAGTCTATAATTTCAACCAAGGGCATGAATGGATAGAGCATGACATGTAGTTCAAAACATTTTTATAGAGCATCTCCAGATTATGCATAGAATGACTAGTAGAAGCATGTTAACATAGCAACAAAATATAACAGAATCTGTCAGAAAACAAAGAACAAAGAACTACCCTACTTAACAAGCTTGATACACTCAGCACACAACTCACAAAAATACATGGTTGGCACCCCTGGAAAGATGGCATGGCATAGATCAACATTCATGTAGAGCTCATACTCATAGGATGCACACATCAAACATGGCAAAAATGATAAATGAGCAAGTTATAACAGTTTCAGCAGATTAATATCAACATGCACTCTTCCAACAGCATTTCAGGCATCAAGATGAGCTCAAATGAAAATGATGCAATGGAATGAAATGATCTACTCGTCGAGAAGAACAATTTGACATATTACACGCACAAAACGGAGCTACGGATGCAGAGATGTGATGGCATGAACATGGCATGATAATTACTGAAACTGGGGACTTAGAAGAAAATCGGGGCAACCTCGGGTCTGCACGCTTTACGAAGTTTGCCGGGGTTTGCTTGGATCTCGCCGGAGAAGAGAGGGAGAGGCAGCCGGAGGTCGGGGAAGTGGCCGGGGAGGTCGAGGGACGCCGGATCCGGCCGCTCCTCGACCGGATCTGGCTGGAGGCGGAGGAGAGGGGGCGCGGGAGCGCGCAGGGCGGCGGAGCGGCGGCTCACGGCTGGACGGCGTGGTCGCGGCGGCGGGGCGGCGGTCGCCGGAGGGCGGGGAGCCGCGGCGGAGGCGGCAGCCACGGCGAGCTTGGCGGCGAGGCCGAGGTTCGGCGCGCGCTGCCTTCAAGCGCGGCGGCGAAGGGCACGGGCGGCGGGCGACTTCGCGGGCGGCGGCGCATGGAGCGCTTGCGGGCGGCGCCAAGCGGGACGGGCGGCAGGGGGCGCAGTTGCCGCGCGCCGGGCGGCTGGCCCGGCGGCGTTTCATGCGAAGGCCGAGCGGGCAGGCGGGCGCGGGCGGGCGAGGACGCCACGTGGCGCTCTCGATTAAGCGCGGGCGGCGGCGGACGTGTCCGGCGCCGGGCGGACGTGTCCGGCGCGCGGAGGAAGAAGGGGCTAGGGTTTCGGGGGGATTAGACCGCGAATTTGGAGGGGAGGGCATATTTATAGGTAGAGGGAGCTAGGAGAGTCCAAGTGAGGTGCGGTTTTCGGCCACGCGATCGTGATCGAACGACCGAGAGCATGGAGAGGAGTTTGCTGGGCTTTTGGCCATTTTGGAAGGGGTGTTGGGCTGCAACAAAAGAGGCCTTTGCGGTTACCCGGTTAACCGTTGGAGTACCAAATGACCTCCAAATGGCACGAAACTTGACAGGCGGTCTACCGGTGCTATACCAAGGCCGCTTGGCAAACCTCGGGCCATTCCGAGAAAGTTTAATACCCGCACACGAAAGGAGACAAGAAGGGGACGCCGGGTGAGATAGGAGCGCCGGATTGCAAAACGGACAACGGGGAAAATGTTCGGATGCATGAGACGAACACGTATGCGAATGCAATGCACATGATGACATGATATGAAATGTAGATGATGACATGGCAAAGTGCAACACGCAAGCAAATGACATGGCAATGACGGCGAATAATCATGGACACTGGGCGATCGAATCCGGGCGTTATGTGATAAGGTGAAGACATGCACGCCGGCGAATCTTACCCAGGTTTGGGGCTCTCCTAGGAGATAACACCCCTAGTCCCACTCTGCGGGGTCTCCGCATGATCACTAGATCAAAACAAGCAGCTACAAGAGGCTCCTTGAGCTGTTTCGCTAGAGGAAGAAGAAGGGCAAGGCTAGCTCTCCTCTTCTCTTTATACGGTGTCTAAAACTCCAAGAGATCAACCCTTTGCATGGGTGCCCTGGGGGGTTTATATAGGCCTACCCCCCCAGGGGTACAATGGTAATCCTGCTGGATGTGGGTCCAGGCCGTCAATGTTTGTAGTCGCCGGCTTCTCCGCCGGCCGCTAGGGCCCGCCGACTGGTGGGTCCCGTCGGTTGCTGCCTCTGGGCCGACAGGCTGGGCCCACCACCCGGGGGTCTTGTTGGCTACTGGTTACTATAGCCTTGCTCTTGGTGATGATGGCTTTGTCGGGGTAAGCATGGCTACAGTGCCGCTGTCTGGCGGGCTTTCACTGTAGCCTTACCCCATCTTACCTCTTAATGGTGCACAAACTTCCAAGGCGAGGGCAGGTCGACTGCTGGGTGCCAGCCTCCCCCCAGGCCGACTGGCCAAGCTTGGCCGCCTTTTGGTATCTCTCTGGCAAGAGGGGCCCGCCGCCTACGGGCCGTACTGATAGCCTGTCGTGGGTGATGTCATGGTCAACACGGCAACAGTGCTGCGCCGGACGGGGAATGGCCACCCCGTACGGTGCACTGTGGCCATGCTTGTTCCAGGATTCGGGGGTGGCAGGCTTCACTGTAGCCACGCCCCGTCTCATCGCTGTTATGTGGGTGCAAACTTTGAGGGTGCGAGCCAGGCCGTCTGCTAGGAGCCGGCCCTCTGGTGGCCGGCTGCTAGGAGTCCGCCCTCTTCGAGAGAGCCCTTAGAGCCTTGCCGCCTTCCAGCAACCGGACGGTGGGACAGCCGGCCAGGAGAATGCGGCCCTGTGTCTTGGATGTTTGCGGGCTCAGTCGGCCCGATTTTTTTTTGAAGAGCCAGGGGGAGCCGGTTTGGCTACCCGTGGTCATTTACTCTGACATTACCACTTTTACATAGAGCATTGTTGTGTTCACACCATTAGAGTTGCTTTAGCTCAATTTTTAGAGTAACGCTCCCCCTAGATGTGATATCCCCCCCTAAGAGGGATGAACTAACCTTGGGTTTTGTCGATGATGACTTCATGTAGATGTTGAAGATGTGGATTTCGATGTAGATCATTTGGAGTAATCCTTTGGAGTGAGTTGCACTTTCAATACCTACATGGGTTAGTCCCACAAGAAACAAACAAGGATATCCATAGACATAGAGTGAAGCACACACATGGTGATGTCCACAAAAGCATTAGATTACCTTGTCCCTTGTCTTATCAACAAGAGGGTTTGTGACTCCTTGAACTAGTACAAGATGTGGAAGTTGTTTGCACTTGTCCTTGCCAAAATGAACATGAGTGAAGAATGTTGGCGGAGTCACCCTCAAGAACTCTCTAGTTCTTCTTCTTCGGGATCCACATCATCTTGATGGGAATCCTTGGGGTTGTAGATGTACTTGATGAAGTAGAACTTGATGTAGTCTTGGGAACCCACTTGACCAAGGCCTTTGGAGCATCTTCAAATGCATCAATCTCCTCTTGAAGCTTGTCCTTGACTTTTAGCTTGTGGACTTGTGGTGGAAGATCATCTTGAGCTTGTGTTCCCTTGAAGTAAGTAGGATCATCTTCTCTTGTTGAGGAACAAACTTTGTCTTGGGGTATTGATCTTCTTCCCACTCAACTCCATTGGTATTGAACTTTCGTTCAAAACCAACACCTTGATTCTTCCGGTGCCTTCCTTCCTTGCGTACAATTTCCTCGAATTCTTTACTTCTGGCAAGGCTCTTGTAAACACCTTTCTCTATAATTCCCTTCAATAAGCTATTTTCTTGCTTAAGTGTAACTTGGCTAAGAGAATCATTAGTGGAATCAAGAGAATTACTAGAAGCAACAATATTGGATTTAGCATGATTATTGTTACTACTAGAAGAAGAATATTTCTTGCTCTTGTTGCTAGATTTTACTTGTGGCATGTAAGTAGACAAGAGTAAATGCTTGGCAATGTAAGAAGAACTTTTCGTCCGAAGATCATCATTGATGTCTTTTAAGAACCCATGTTCTTGCTCAAGATTGAGCTTCTCGAAGCGTAGCTACTCATGAGTTTTAAAAGTTCTCGATGATCTTCTAAAGTAGTTTCATGAGCTAACTTAAGAGTGTTTAGTTCTTTAGTTAGACGCTCAATATCCTTTTTGTCATTGTCATTCGTTTCATCTTGATTAGCATGATTAATGGCATTTTCATCATAGTATTCATCACTAGAGTTGTCAAAGTAAATTATCATCACCTAGCAAATCATCTTCATCACTATTGAAATCAACATACTCGGGGCGTGATACCTTGGGGCCTTTAGCCATGAAGCATCTTCCAATTCCTTCATTTGGTCAATCAAATACGTCATAGGAGTTGGCTGACACAAGTGCTAGACCGACAACACCTTCATCTTGAGTATATTCGAAGTCGAAGTGATAACTTCTCTCGGAGTGGTGGTCGGAGTCGGAGCCGGATACCCATTCACCAACATGAGCTTGCTGTCTTCGTTTTGTGTAGCTCCTTGATGACTTGTCCTTCCTTTCTGAATCTTTGCTTCTTTGAGAGGTTCTTTGTTCATAGCGATCATCTCTACTCCTTCTCTCCCTTGGAGGTGATTCTTCCCTTTTGCTTCTCCTTTTAGGTGTCTTCTCTTCTTTTGTAGGGAGCTGTACACTCATTGGAGTAGTGTCCGGGTCTTCCACAATTGTAGCAATTTCGCTCACGGCTAGAAGATCTTTTGTCATTGTAGGACCTTGACTTGGAACTTCTTTCCTTGCTTCTACTCTTGTAGAATTTGTTGAATTTCTTCACCATTAAGCTCAATTCTTCATTGAAGGCTTGTTTCTCACTTGATGATGTAGGATCATCACATGAGGCTTTGTAAGCACCACTAGACTTATTGTGAAGCTCCTCTTTATCCTTGAGTAACATCTCATGAGCAACAATTCTTCCAATGACTTTGGTTGGCTTGAGATCTTTGTAGTTTGGCATCATTTGGATCAAAGTGCACATGGTATTATATTTTCCATCCAAGGCTCTTAGGATCTTCTTGATGATGAATGTGTCGGTCATCTCTTCACTTCCTAAGCCGACAATCTCATTTGCGATGGGAGCAAGCCTAGAGTACATTTCAGCAACACCTTCACCATCCTTCATTTTGAACTTGTCAAGTTGACTTTGAAGCACATCCAACTTGGATTCCTTGACGGAGTCGGTACCTTCGTGCATATCAATCAAAGTATCCCAAATTTCCTTTGCATTCTCAAGACAGCTGATTTTGTTGATTCTTTGGGGCATAATGCATTGAAGAGGATATCGCAAGCTTGAGCATTGTATTGCAACATCTTCAATTCTTCCATGGTAGCTTCATGATTTGGTTCTCTCCCGTCGAAGAATTCACCTTGCAAACCAATACACACAATAGCCCAAATGGCGGGGTTATGTCCAAGAATATGCATTTTCATCTTATGTTTCCAACTAGCAAAATTAGTACCATCAAAGTAAGGACCTCTACGGTGGTAATTTCCCTCGCTAGATGTCATACTCTCCTAGGTTGTGAAACCAAGGCTATGATCACCAAAGCTATGGAAATCAAGGCAAATGGAGACCAAAGCTTTGATACCACTTGTAGGATCGAAAGTATGTCTAGAGGGGGGTGATTAGACTACTTGACCAAATAAAAATCTAGCCTTTTCCCAATTTTAATTATTGGCAGATTTTAGCATTAGCACTAGTCAAGCAATCAACCTACACATGCAATTCTAAGAGTATAGAAACGGAATGTAAATCATTGCATATGAAGGTAAAGGGGAGGAGTTTGGAGGGAGCAAACGCAATGTTGACACGGAGATTTTTGGTGTGGTTCCGATAGGTGGTGCTATCGTACATCCACGTTGACGGAGACTTCAACCCATGAAGGGTAACGGCTGCGTGAGTCCATGGAGGGCTCCACCCACGAAGGGTCCACGAAGAAGCAACCTTGTGTATCCACTATGGCCATTGTCCTTGAAGGACTTGCCTCACTCGGGTAGATCTCCACGAAGTAGGTGATCTCCTTGCCCTTACAAACTCCTTGGTTCAACTCCACAATCGTGACGGAGGCTCCCAAATGACACCTAACCAATCTAGGAGACACCACTCTCCAAAAGGTGATAGATGGTGTGTTGATGATAAACCCCTTGCTCTTGTGCTTCAAATGATGGTCTCCCCATCACTCAACTCTCTCTCATAGATATGGCTATGGTGGAAAGATGATTTGAGTGGAAAGTAACTTGGGGAAGGCTAGAGATCAAGATTCTTGTGGTTGGAATGGAATGTCTTTGGTCTCAACACATGAGTAGGTGGTTCTCTATTAGAAAATGAGTAGTGGAAGTGTAGGCACGTTCTGATAGCTCTCTCCCCGAATGAAGAATGGGTGGAGGGATATATATAGCCTCCACACAAAATCTAACTGTTACACACAGATTCCCAAACTCGATGAGACCGAATGGTGAAACTCGGTCAGACTAATTCAGGTCAAAATATGAACGTTAGGCTTTTCGGTGGGAGCGATATGACCAACTTGGTAGGACCGATGCGCTAGGGTTAGGGCATAACGTAATCTCGGTGAGACCGATCACATGAACTCGGTGGGACCAATTTTCAGTAATAGGCACACAGGGAGTTGGTCAAGTAAACTCGGTGGGACTGATTCGCTCACTTCGGTGGGACCGAAACATTACGAAAAGGAAACATGGAATTTGCATTGCGAACTCGGTGGGACCGATCGCTCATTTCGGTGGGACTAAAACGTTATAAAGGGAAACAGAGAGTTTGCAATCCCATCTCGGTGAGACCGAGATCCCTATCGGTGAAATCGAACTGATTAGGGTTTGTGGCAGTGGCTATGTCAAATGAACTCGGTGGCGCCGGATAGATCAAATCGGTGGGGCCGAGTTTGACTTTTAGGTTTAGGACATATGTGGAAATGAGAAAGTGGCTGAGGGTTTTGGAGCATATCACTAAGCATTTTGAGCAAGTAAGCCATTAAGCAACACCTCATCCCCTTTTAATAATATTGGCTTTCCTATGGACTCAATGTGATCTTGGATCACTAAAAATAAAATGTAGAGTCTTGGGCTTGTTGCCAATATGTGTCCTTAGCATTTTGAGGGGTCCGCATCTCTAGTCCATGCCATGTGAATCATTGAACTTTCTGAAATGATCATCTTGAAAGAGCATTAGTTCAATGAGCTATATGTTATTAAGAATTACCAAAACCACCCAGGGATTAGTTGCACTTTCACACTACTATACGTATAACCGTATTTGATCGCTCGCTGGTCGCACACGACCTCATTTTGTCGAGTGTGTGTGCCAGGAGGGCATATCCCCGACAGTTTCTGGGTCATGTGGGAAGGACCCCCCCCCCCTATCACAGTCACTCACTAGGTGACAGATCACCACGCTGTCGCGGAAAGGGGTTAAAACCGTTTGTATAGCACCTCGTTGTACCAGTGATGGCCTCGCAGTAGCGGATTGGGAACAAAAGTAGAGGGCACGCGTCCTAGTGCCTTGTGCTAGGCATCGGTGGATGCAACAATCTGTAGCGGCGGGAACACATCCTCCAAGAGTGCACACATGCATGGGAATACGGACATGTCACTGCTACCTCTTGAGCACTGTGTTGGATTTCCCCGAAGAGGATAGGATGATGCAGCAAAGTAGCATAAGTATTTCCCTCAGTTTCTGAGAACCAAGGTATCAATCCAGTAGGAGACCATGCACAAGTCCCTCGTACCTACACAAAACAATAGCTCCTCACAACCAACGCGATTAGGGGTTGTCAATCCCTTCACGGTCACTTACGAGAGTGAGATCTGATAGAGATGATAAATAATATTTTTGGTATTTTTGGTATATAGATGCAAAGTGAAAAGTAAAAGGCAAAGTAAAAAACAAAGCAAGTAATAAAGTAACGGAGATTGATATGATGAGAATAGACCCGGGGGCCAATGGTTTCACTAGTGGCTTCTCTCAAGAGCATAGATATTCTACGATGGGTGAACAAACTACTGTTGAGAAATTGATAGAATTGAGCATAATTATGAGTATATCTAGGTATGATCATGTATATAGGCATCACGTCCAAGACAAGTAGACCGAAACGATTCTGCATCTACTACTATTACTCCACTCATCGACCGCTATCCAGCATGCATCTAGAGTATTGAGTTAAAAACAGAGTAACGCCTTAAGCAAGATGACATGATGTACAGGGATAAATTCATGCAATATGATAAAAAAAACATCTTGTTATCCTCAATGGCAACAATACAATACGTGCCTTGCTGCCCCTTCTGTCACTGGGAAAGAACACCGCAAGGTTGGACCCAAAGCTAAGCACTTCTCCCATTGCAAGAACTACCAATCTAGTTGGCCAAACCAAACGGATAATTCGAAGAGACTTGCAAAGATAACTCAATCATACATAAAAGAATTTAGAGAAGATTCAAATATTATTCATAGATAAGCTGGATCATAAACCCACAATTCATCGGTCTCAACAAACACACCGCAAAAAGAAGATTACATCGAATAGATCTCCACGAGAGAGGGGGTTTACATTGTATTGAGATCCAAAAAGAGAGAAGAAGCCATCTAGCTACTAGCTATGGACCCGAAGGTCTGAAGTAAACTACTCACACTTCATCGGAGGGGCTATGGTGTTGATGTAGAAGCCCTCCGTGGTGGATGCCCCCTCTGGCGGAGCTCCAGAACAGGCCCCAAGATGGGATCTCGTGGATACAAAAGGTTGCGGTGGTGGAATTAGGTTTTTGGCTCCTGTTCTGGTTGTTTGGGGGTACATAGGTATATATAGGAGGAAGGAGTACGTCGTGGAGCAACAGGGGGGGCACGAGGCAGGGGGCGCGCCCTAGGGGGGCACCCTCGTGACCGCCTCTGTTTCTTCTTGGAGTAGGGTTAAAGTCTCCTGGATCACGTTCGGTGAGAAAATCACGTTCCCGAAGGTTTCATTCCGTTTGGACTCCGTTTGATATTCCGTTTCTTCGAAACACTAAAATAGGCAAAAACAGCAATTCTGGGCTGGGCCTCCGGGTAATAGGTTAGTCCCAAAAATAATATAAAAGTGGAAAATAAAGCCCAATACAGCCCAAAACAATAGATAAAGTAGCATGGATCAATCAAAAATTATAGATACATTGGAGATGTATCAGGCATCCCCAAGCTTAATTCCTGCTCATCCTCGAGTACGTAAATGATAAAAAAGAATTTTTGATGCGGAGTGATACTTTGGCATAATTTCAATGTAAATTTTCTTAATTGTGGCATGAATATTCAGATCCGAAAGATTCAAGACAAAAGTTCATATTGACATAAAAATAATAATACTTCAAGCATACTAATCAAAGCAATCATGTCTTCTCAAAATAGCATGGCAAAAGAAAGTTCATCCCTACAAAATCATATAGTTAGGCTATGCTTCATTTTCGTCACATAAAGGTGTTCCCAACTTCTATACCCCGATGACAAGCCAAGCAATTGTTTCATACTTCAATAGTCTCAAACTTTTTCAACCTTCACGCAATACATGCGCGTGAGCCATGGATATAGCACTATGGGTGGAATAGAATATGATGATGGGGATTGTGTGGAGAAGACAAAAAGGAGAAAGTCTCACATTGACGAGGATAATCAACGGGCTATGGAGATGCCCATCAATTGATGTCAACATGAGGAGTAGGGATTGCCATGCAACGGATGCACTAGAGCTATGTATGCTCAACAAAAGAAAACTAGTGGGTGTGCATCCAACTTGCTTGCTCATGAAGACCTAGGGCATTTGAGGAAGCCCATCGTAGGAATATACAAGCCAAGTTATATAATGAAAAATTCCCACTAGTATAAAAAGACAACTTATGAGACTCACTACATGAAGAACAAGGTGCTACTTTGAAGCACAATATATGAGACTCACTACATGAAGAACAAGGTGCTACTTTGAAGCACAAGTGTGGAAAAAGAGATAGTAGCATTGCCCTTTTTATTTATTTTCTTTTTTTTGGGGCCTCCCTTTTTTTCTTTTGGCCTTTCTTCCTTTTTTTTCTTTTTGGGCAATGCTCTAATAATGATGATCATCACACTTCTATTGATTACAACATAAGGATTACAACTCGAAACTTAGAACAAGATATGACTCTATATGAATGCCTCCGGCGGTGTACCGGGATGGTGCAATGAATCAAGAGTGACATGTATGAAAAAATAATGCATGGTGGCTTTGCCACAAATACGATGTCAACTACATGATCATGCAATGGCAATATGACAAGAGTAATGTATGTCATGAATATGATGATGGAAGTTGCATGGCAATATATCTCGGAATGGCTATGGAAATGCCATGATAGGTAGGTATGGTGGCTGTTTTGAGGAAGATACAAGGAGGTTTATGTGTGATAGAGCGATCGTATCACGGGTTTGATGCACCAAGTTTGCATCAACTCTCAAGGTGAGAAAGGGCAATGCACGGCATCAAGAGGCTAGCAATGGCGGAAAGGTAAAAGTGCGTATAATCCATGGACTCAACATTAGTCAAAAGAACTCATATACTTATTGCAAAAATTTAGAAGTCATCAAAAATCAAGTACTATACGCATGCTCCTAGGGGGTAGATTGGTAGGAAAAGACCATCTCTCATCCCCGACCGCCACTCATAAGGATGCACAAGCCAAGTACACTTCATGTTTCAAATTTGTTACACAACTTTAACCATACATGCATGCTACGGGACTTGCAAACTTCAACACAAGCATTTCTCAAATTCACAATTACTCAACTAGCATGACTTTGATATTATCACCTCCATATCTCAAAACAATTATCAAGCATCAAACTTATCTTAGTATTCAACGCACTCAAAAGAAAGTTTCACATATCTTGAATACCAAGTATATTAATATTAAGCAAATTACCATGCAATTAACGACTCTCAAAATAATATAAGTGAAGCATGAGAGATCAATAGTTTCTTTAAAACAAATCCACCACCGTGCTCTAAAAGATCTAAGTGAAGCACTAGAGCAAAAATTATCACGCTCAAAAGATATAAGTGAAGCACTATGAGCAAAACTATCAAGCTCAAAAGACATAAGTGAAGCACATAGAGTATTCTAGCGAATTCCAATTCATGTATGGCTCTATCAAAAGGTGTGTACAGCAAGGATAATTGTGGTAAACTAACAAGCAAATACTCAAATAATACAAGACGCTCCAAGCAAAACACATATCATGTGGTGAATAAAAATATAGCTCCAAGTAAATTACCGATGGAAGTAGACGAAAGAGGGGATGCCTTCCGGGGCATCAGCTTTGACTTTTTGGTGTCCTTGGATTATCTTGGGGGTGCCATGGGCATCCCCAAGCTTAGGCTCTTGCCACTCCTTGTTCCATAATCCATCAAAAGAATTCACCCAAAACTTGAAAACTTCACAACACAAAACTCAATAGAAATCTCGTGAGCTCCGTTAGGGAAAGAAAACAAAAGACTACTTAAAGGTACTGTAGTGAACTCATTCTTTATTTATATTGGTGTTAAACCTACTGTATTCCAACTTCTCTATGTATTATAAACTATTTTACTAGCCATAGATTCATCAAAATAAGCAAACAACACTTGCAAAACAGAATCTGTCAAAAACAGAACAGTCTGTAGTAATCCGTAACTAACGCAAACTTCTGGAACTCTAAAAATTCTAACAAAATAGGAAGTCCTGGACAATTTGTCTATTGGTCAGCAGCAAAAAGAATCAATGCATAAGCACGTTTCTGCGATTTAACAAAATTATATTTGTGCGTGCAAAGTTTCTGTTTTTCAGCAGAATCAAAACAACTATCATTGTAGGTTATCCTATAGGTTCTACTTGGCACAAACACTAATTAAAACATAAAACCACATCCAAACAGAGGCTAGATGTATTATTTATTCCTAAACAGAAGCAAAAACAAAAAACAAAAATAAAATTTGGTTGCCTCCCAACAAGCGCTATCGTTTAACGCCCCTAGCTAGGCATAAAAGCAAGGATAGATCTAGGTATTGCCATCTTTGGTAGGCAATCCATAAGTGGCTCTCATGATAGATTCATCTGGTAATTTTATTTTCTTTCTAGGGAAGTGTTCCATGCCCTTCTTTAAGGGAAATTGGAATCTAATATTCCCTTCCTTCATATCAATAATTGCACCAATCGTTCTAAGGAAAGGTCTACCAAGAATGATAGGACATGAAGGATTGCAATCTATATCAAGAACGATAAAATCTACGGGCACATAATTCCTATGTGCAACAATAAGAAAATCATTAATTCTTCCCATAGGCTTTTTAATAGTGGAACCCGCAAGATGCAAGTTTAGAGAGCAATCATCAAAGTCACGGAAATCTAGCAAATCACACAAAGTTTTGGGAATAGTAGAGACACTAGCACCCAAATCACACAAAGCATGAAACTCATAATCTTTAATTTTAATTTTAATAGTAGGTTCCCACTCATCATAGAGTTTTCTAGGGATAGAAACTTTCAACTCAAGTTTTTCTTCATAAGATTGCATCAAGGCATCAACAATGTGTTCGGTAAAGGCCTTATTTTGGCTATAAGCATGAGGAGAATCTAGCGCGGATTACAACAAGGAAATACAATCAATTAAAAAGCAATTTTCATAATTAAATTCCTTGAGATCCAAAATAGTGGGTTTAGCAACATCTAGGTTTTTATTTCTTTCAATCCCACATTTATCAATTTCATCATCAAGATCTAGAAACTCTGAATTCTTAGAAGGCCTTCTAGGTAAAGGAAGATCATATTCAGTTTCATCAAGATTCATATTGCAAAACAAAGATTTAATGGGGAACACATCAATAACTTTTAGATCTTCATCTTGATTTTCATAGGAATTGGAAGAACACGCTTTAATAAAGGCATCTTTGGAAGCACGCATCCTAGCGGTTCTTTCTTTGCACTCATCAATGGAAATTCTCATGGCTTTGAGAGACTCACTGATATCATGCTTAGGAGGAATAGATCTAAGCTTTAAAGAATCAATTTCAAGAGAAATTCTATCAACGTTCCTAGCCAAATCATCAACTTTAAGCAATTTCTCTTCAAGCAAAGCATTAAAATTCTTTTATGAATTCATAAACTCTTTAACACTACTCTCAAATTCAAAGGGCATCTTATTAAAATTTCCATAAGAGTTGTTGTAGGAATTTCCATAATTATTAGAAGGATTACTAGGATAAGGCCTAGGATTAAAATTCCCTCTATACGCGTTGTTTCCAAAACTATTCCTACCAACAAAATTCACATCCATAGATTCATTATTATTCTCAATCAAAGTAGACAATGGCATATCATTGGGATCAAGAGAAGTATTTTTAGTAGAAAACATCTTCATAAGTTCATCCATCTTTTCACTCAAAACATTGATTTCTTCTATAGCATGCACTTTTTTACTAGAAGTCTTTCGGTGTGCCATTGAGAATAATTGGCCATAATATTATCAAGCAATTTTGTAGAATCTCCTAACATAATTTCCATAAACGTGCCTCCTGCGGCCGAATCTAAAAGATTTCTAGAAGCAAAATTCAATCCGGCATAAAAAATTTGTATGATCATCCATAAATTCAAACCATGGGTAGGGCAATTGCAAAGCATCAATTTCATTCCTTCCCAAGATTGGGCAACATGCTCATGATCAAGTTGTTTAAAATTCATAATATCGTTCCTAAGAGTGATGATCTTAGCGGGAGGAAAATACTTAGAGATAAAAGCATCTTTGCACTTGTTCCAAGAATCAATACTACTTTTAGGCAAAGACGAAAACCAAACTTTAGCACGATCTCTAAGTGAAAATGGAAATAACTTCAATTTGACAATATTGTTATCCGTATCTTTCTTCTTTTGCATATCACACAAATCAACAAAATTGTTTAGATGAGTAGCGGCATCTTCACTAGGAAGGCCGGCGAATTGATCTTTCATAAAAAGATTCAGCAAAGCGGTATTGATTTCACAAGACTCATCGTTATTAAGAGGAGCAATCGGAGTACTAAGAAAATCATTATTATTGGTATTCGAGAAGTCACACAATTTGGTATTATCTTGCGCCATGGCAACAAGTAATCCAACACACAAGCAAACAGAAAGGCAACGGGAAAAGGCAAACAGGAAAAAGAGGAGGAGATTGGGAAAGAGAGGGCGAATAAAACGACAAGGGTGAAGTGGGGGAGAGGAAAACGAGAGGCAAATGGCAAATAATGTAATGCGAGAGATAGGGATTGTGATGGGTACTTGGTATGGTTGACTTGTTTTTGCGTGAGCCTCCCGGCGACGGCGCCGAAATTCTTCTTGCTACCTCTTGAGCATCATGTTGGATTTCCCGAGGAGAGGATGATGCAGCAAAGTAGCGTAAGTATTTCCTCAGTTTTGAGAACCAAGCTATCAATCCAGAGGAGACCACGACAAGTCCCTCATACCTACACAAAACGATAGCTCCTCGCAACCAACGCGATTAGGGGTTGTCAATCCCTTCACGGTCACTTACGAGAGTGAGATCTGATAGAGATGATAAATAATATTTTTGGTATTTTTGGTATATAGATGCAAAGTGAAAAGTAAAAGGCAAAGTAAAAACAAAGCAAGTAATAAAGTAACGGAGATTGATATGATGAGAATAGACCCGGGGGCCATAGGTTTCACTAGTGGCTTCTCTCAAGAGCATAGATATTCTATGGTGGGTGAACAAATTACTGTTGAGCAATTGATAGAATTGAGAATAATTATGAGTATATCTAGGTATGATCATGTATATAGGCATCACGTCCAAGACAAGTAGACCGAAACGATTCTGTATCTACTACTATTACTCCACTTATCGACCGCTATCCGGCATGCATCTAGAGTATTAAGTTAAAAATAGAGTAACGCCTTAAGCAAGATGACATAATGTAGAGGGATAAATTCATGCAATATGATAAAAAAACCATCTTGTTATCCTCAATGGCAACAATACAATACGTGCCTTGCTGCCCCTTCTGTCACTGGGAAAGGACACCGCAAGGTTGAACCCAAAGCTAAGCACTTCTCCCATTTCAAGAACTACCAATCTAGTTGCCAAACCAAAAGGATAATTCGAAGAGACTTGCAAAGATGACTCAATCATACATAAAAGATTCAGAGAAGATTCAAATATTATTCATAGATAAGCTGGATCATAAACCCACAATTCATCGGTCTCAACAAACACACCGCAAAAAGAAGATTACATCGAATAGATCTCCACGAGAGAGGGGGAGAAAATTGTATTGAGATCCAAAAAGAGAGAAGAAGCCATCTAGCTACTAGCTATGGACCCGAAGGTCTGAAGTAAACTACTCACACTTCATCGGAGGGGCTATGGTGTTGATGTAGAAGCCCTCCATGGTGGATGCCCCCTCCGGCGGAGCTCCAGAACAGGCCCCAAGATGGGATCTCGTGGATACAGAAGGTTGCGGTGGTGGATGTAACGCCCTCGATGCGGCTATATCTCCCACGTGTCGAAGCACGACTTAGAGGCATAACCGCATTGAAAGCAATGTCGCAAGTGAGGTAATCTTCACACAACCCAAGTAATACATAAGGGAAAGAGATACATAGTTGGCTTACAATCGCCACTTCACACAATTACATGAATAAAGCATTACATCATCCAGATACAATCAAGGTCCGACTACGGAACCAAAATAAAAGAAGAACCCCAAATGCGACAAAGGACCACGATCGACCCCAACCGGGCTCCACTCTTGATCAACTAGAACGAAACAACACAAAGGGCAAGATCTTCATCGAGCTCCTCCTTGAGCTTGGTTTGCGTCACCGCTTTCGGTAACATAGGCACCGCAAACTGGTTTTGAAGTATCCGTGAGCCACGAGGACTCAAAGAATCCCATTACCATGGGTATCAAGACTAGCAAAGCTTAATGGGAAAGGAAGGGTAAAGTGGTGAGGTTGCAGCAGCGACTAAGCATGATATGGTGGCTAACCAACGCAAATAAGAGCGAGAAGAGAACAAGCGGACGGTCGTGAAGCTAGCAATGATCAAGAGGTGATCCGAACACCTACTTACGCCAATCATAACACGTAAACCGTGTTCACTTCCGGACTCACGAGAAGAGACCATCACGGCTACACACTCGGTTGATGCGTTTTACTGGATTAAGTGTCAAGTTGTCTACAACCGGAC
Organism: Aegilops speltoides; assembly: GCA_021437245.1. Taxonomy (NCBI): domain Eukaryota; kingdom Viridiplantae; phylum Streptophyta; class Magnoliopsida; order Poales; family Poaceae; genus Aegilops; species Aegilops speltoides. Next base: position 82,191,862 of record CM038146.1, on the reverse strand, counting down.
ATTAACAAATTCCCATCTGCCACATAACCGCGGGCACGGCTCTCGAAAGTTTAAACCCTGCAGGGGTGTCCCAACTTAGCCCATGACAAGCTCTCGCGATCATCAAAGGAATAGACCTTCACCCAGGACACTCCGATCAGGCTCGGTATCCCGGTACATCAAGACATTTCGACAATGGTAAAACAAGACCAGCAAAGCCTCCCGATGTGCCGACAAATCCCGATAGGAGCTGCACATATCTCGTTCTCAGGGCACACCGGATGAGCCAGACGTCGGGTTGGCATAGACCCTGGTTGCCCAGGGGGCGCCGGACATCGCTCGGTTTGGACCAGCACTTAGACAAGCACTGGCCCGGGGGGGGTAAAATAAAGATGACCCTCGAGAGAGCGACTCCCAAGGGAAAAAATAGGTGGTGGTGAGGCAAATGGTAAAAGTCAATGTTGGGCCTTGCTGGACAAGTTTTATTCAAAGCGAACTGTCAGGGGGGTCCCATAAATCACCCGACCGCGTAAGGGACGCAAAATCCGGGAACATAACACCGGTATGACGGAAACTAGGGCGGCAAGAGTGGAACAAAACACCCGGCATAAGGCTGAGCCTTCCACCCTTTACCAAGTATATAGATGCATTAATAATATAAGAGATATTGTGATATCCCAACATAAACCCTGTCCACCATGGAGAAATCTTCAACTTCACCTGCAACTAGCAATGCTATAAGAGGGGCTGAGCAAAAGCGGGAACATAGCCAAACAACGGTTTGCATAGGAATGGTGTCAAAGGTTAGAGGTTCATGGCAATATGGGATGGCTGGACAAACAGGTAATAGGTAGCGCAGCATATCGAAAGAACGAGGCGACTAGCATAGCAATGATAGTAGTGAGATCCAGGGTAGCGGTCATCTTGCCTGAAATCCCGCAAGGAAGAAGAACGAGTCCATGAAGAAGACAAACGGACGTAGTCGAACGAATCCTCACAACTCCGGAACGAAACCAAAGCTAACGAGAGAGGCAACCCGGAAAGAAGCAAACAACATAGTAAACACACAAGCATAATCATGGCATGATGCGCAGACAAATATGATGCATGTCCGGTTTAATGAGACATGGCATGGCAAAGTGCAACCAACAACACTACACATTAACTGGAGCTCAATATGCAACGAGTTGCATATTGACGGAACACCACATTCAAGTATTTAGTTCACTCTCGTTTATGTACCCATCAATATTAAATGTTGATTAACATGGCAAGGGGTGAAGCATAACAAAACTACCTACCTAGGCAAGTTTAAATGAGGCCGGAAACAACAAACAACAAGTCCGGAAAATCCCCATGTGCATATTTATGGATTAGGTACTGTTCTGCCCTAAAACACATTTTAAAGTTGTTAAACAGGAAAATAAAGTGCACCATGTTAATCTAGGCATTTTTCCACCCCATTTACATATAAAGTTTATTAAATTCCGAGTTACGGTCATTTAGTTATGAAATAAATCATTTTAACATGTCATTTGAGCAAATTTAAGCAAACAACATTTTAAATATTTTAAACATGGATGAAAGTGGCATATTATGAAACTAGATGAAATTCTAAGCATTTTACATATATAAATCATTTATATATGATGCACGGTTGTGAAGTTATTAAAAGCATGAAGTTTAGGGGCCAATCAGAAAACAGAATACATCGGATAATTGGAAAAACGCCCCGACAGAAAAATATCACATAGGCTAAAATTGGCTGGCCCAATAGAGCACAGGAGGGATGGGCTGCTCACCCAGTGGGCCTTGGCCCGTTCGGATCTGGAGGAGGCCGGAGCCTTGGAGGCCAGCCCAGGCTCGAGGGAGGGCCCACGAGGCCCACGCTGGCGAACGGAGGCGCCGCCCTCCCGGATCAGATCGGCGCCGAGCGGGACCAGGGGCGGCGGCGGCCGGCAGTCAACGGCGATGGGGAGGTGCTCCGGCAAGGGGCGGAGGCCGGGGAAGGCCGGAATGGGGAGATCCGTTGACGGGGATCCCGGATCTGACGAAGTCTGGGGGCGCAGAGGTCAGCGACGAGCTCGACGGCGGGGATGGCTTTCTCCGGCGATGGGCCGGTGACCCTGTGAGAGAGAGAGAGGCGGGTTCAGCGAGGGAGAGGAGGAAGCCGGACGGGGGGCGCGACCTGCCGAGGCGGCGGCGAGGCTTACCGGCGGCAGGGACGGGAAGGCAAGGCGGCGGGGCGCCAGACTCCGGCGACGGCGGAGCTGGACGAGCGGCGGCCGGCGGAGGCGCAGGCGCAAAGGCAAGACGCCGGCGGCGGCGAGCCTGCTGTGGCCGAGAGGTCGCTGCCGGGGCCAGCAAGCGCGCGTTGAAGGGAACGGCAGCATGATGTGGCGGCGAGGGATTGGTGCGGCGGGCGGAGCTGACGTGGCGCGCCTCGATTAACCGGGTGACGCGTCCGGCGGACGTGTCCGGCTGGGGCGGACGCGTCCGGCGGCGGAGAGGGGAAAAACTAGGGTTTCGGGGGAAAATGATCCGAAATTTGGAAGGGGAGGGCCTATTTAAATAGGCATAGAGGGAGCTAGGAGTGTCCAAATGAGGAGTGGTTTTCGGCCACGCGATCGTGATCGAACGACCGAGAGCATGGAGGGGAGATTGGTGGGTTTTGGGCCACTTTGGAAGGGGTGTTGGGCTGCAACAAAAAGGCTTTGCGGTTACCCGGTTAACCGTTGGAGTACCAAACGACCTCCAAATGGCACGAAACTTGACAGGCGGTCTACCGGTGCTATACCAAGGCCGCTTGGCAAACCTCGGGCCATTCCGAGAATGCTTAATACCCACTCACGAAAAGAGAGAAGAGGGGGACGCCGGATGACATAGGAGCGTCGGATTGCAAAACGGACAACGGGGAAAAGGCTCGGATGCATGAGACGAACACGTATGCAAAATGAAATGCACATGATGACATGATATGAAATGCATATGATGACATGATAAAATGCAACACGCAAGAAAATGACAAGGCAACAACAACGAAAAATCAAGGACACACAGCGCGCGGATCCGGGTGTCACAACACTCCACCACTATGAGAGGATCTCGTCCCGAGATCTAGGATGGCACCGGAGGGAAACGGAAGAGGAAGAGAAGAGGTAAAACTAAGTTGCTTCTTTGACGAACGTGTGAAACCATGAACCTTGAGAGGTTGAGCAAATTGAAAGAAAGAGTACAACAGAGATGAACGAGATTGCAAACAATCCGGTAGAAAAGAGGAACAAGGAGTATTACGAGAACTTGAAGGTTGCAAAGACATGAAAATAAGAGCTTCACGAACGAAAAGAATATGACCACATCGGTATAATGAGATAGCCAAGGAACAAGAATGGCAGAATTGGACAGCACTCCGGTAGAAAAGAGAAGAAAACTTGGTGAGATGAAAAGATATTGAAGAGATGACACAACACTCCTAAGTTAAATGGATAAGCAAGAAAAGAACACGATCCTCACAATCGGGATGATGAGTGAAAAGAGCAACATCATAATGCCTCCGGGACGAAGGAATAGAAGATAGATCGTTGGGATGAAGGGACGGAGAAGAAAATGACAACTTCTGCCACAAATGAGCTTGGAAAGCATCCTTGCAAATAAGGATTGAACGGAGTTGTTGGAAAACCAACAACGAAAAGAATAAACTTGTGGCGGGCTTATGGAAACATCTCAAAATTATGAGGTGAGCTTCTGCCACCCATGGAAACAAATGCTTGGATTGCTATCAACAAGGAGACGCGAAACTTATTTCACCGGGAGGACAAATGAAGAACTTGGGTCATTTATAAGCACCATAAATAGCAACAATCCTTAGGGAAAGCTTTAGGTGAAATATAACCCAAGATAACTCCAATGAAGAGATTTGTGGATTTAAAATACCTCATTCTTGACAACATGTGAATCATGAAACACGAACTCAAATTGTCAAGAGTGACATAACACCATCTCAAAAGATAAGATAGAAGGAATTGCACTTTGGAATGCAAGATGAAGAATACTTGAGCTTCTCAAAACAAAACAAGTGTTGGGCACCCTGTTTATTTAGAGTAAAGCTTGGCGGATTCTAACTTCGAGAGAAAACTTGAAGAACAATTGAATAATGAATAGAATCCTTGAGGACCCACCATGTAGAGCCTCCATGAAGAATTCCGGTAATAAAAGGATGATGAAAAGAAAGAGAAGTTGAAAACACAAGGTGAATCCTTGCAATGATTTAGATGGATCTCCGTGATAATTAGAGCTTGGAACTCCGGGAAAAAGAGAAGATGAAACAAATGAAACCGAGAATGACTTCATCATGAACAATCTTCGGAAGAAAATAATTGAATCACCTCGAGGAAATAAGAATAAGATTTATTATATGCTTATCCTTCATCAAATTAAATTGATGCCAAGCAATGGATTTGGCATACTACTTATTCCCGTAGAAAGGATTAAGAGGGATATAACGCAAAACTTGAGAAGGTATTGATGGAACCACCGGTGGAATTTGGAAACAACGAATGAATTGATATGATGAACAAGGAAGAGAGATCTTGAAAGAACCACCGTAAGAATTGAAAACGAAAGTAGCAAAGGCACAATTCACCGGGAAGAATTGGAAAACGAATGAAGATACTTGAGGGGATTTAGATACATGAGAACGAAGAGATCACGAACTGATTAGAGGATATTTTAACGATGCACCGGAAGAATTCGAGAACGAGAGTTGAAAGCTGAGAATGAGTAATATTCAGAAATGACGGCCTTCAGATGATCGAGAAAGGAAGCAACCCTTGAAATGCATCGGATGGTTGAAAAGAATTCTCACAATCGAAAACAATTATGAGGATAGCTTGAAGCTAGAACCATGAATCTTGAAGAGAATGGAGCAAGATTAAAGAGAAACTCTTCTTCGGTCTTCAAATGATGAGAATGACAATGAGAAGCACCACCAAGAATTATTGAGGCACACCGGAAGAATCAAAAACGAAGAGGTTGAGCCAACTATGAAAAGAATTTGAAAGATCATGGAGAAAAGCATTTGACTGATGATAACTCATTCTTACGTCAAACTTGGAGAAGAATTTAGGATAGCTCTGGGAAAATAGAAGAGTCAGGTAAGATCCTGGGAAAAGACCTGTGGGTTAGGGCCCACTCAAAAGAAAACACCGTTGAACGATTGATTTTAAAGAGAGATTGCATCGGTTGAATTAAATGACTTGAATGAGATACCAATCTCGAAAGAGCTTGAACGAATGCAGAGTGGAAACACGAATCTTCGAGATATCTTGAGCACTCCGGAATAACAAATAGCAAGAAGTGAAAGATTAAGAGGTGCACCGGTTTTAAAAAGCATTTGAAACAAGGAAAGGGATATGATGAATATCGAAAGCTTGAATAGGATCCACCGGAGAAGAAACAACAATGGAGGATGATGAACTAGAAGAACATCTTCTTGAGAACCACCGGGTAAGAACATTGATTGAAAAGAGTGAAGTGACTTCACATGAATAAATGGATACCTGATTAAGAAATCTGTGTCCTTGAAGAAAAAGGGTGGGAGGGCGGGAAAACAAAGGCAACTTGGGATGAACGAAACAAACACCGTTGATAAAACTTAGAATTGATCTTGCAGATGGGGAGAATGATGGGATCAGATCTACTTGAAGAGAAACACGCCGGTTGGAAAGGATTGACATGACAATCTCGATTGTCGAGAAGGATTGGTATTCACATCGGAGTATGAGAATACCATTTCAGAAAGGTATGGAATCAACACTTGACATTGAAGCAACTCGAATACCACAACTCTAAACAAAACAAAGGACTGGCTTGCGTATAAGCGGAACAAACATATGATAGAGATTTCGTCCAAGTTTTCGTGGTGGGGCCTACACGGGCTCAATCGTACAGCACCATCATGTACAAGGCAAGGCACATGACATACGAAGCGTCCCAGTCGGCATAGCCAAGGACTCTTTAAGACACAACGAGACCATCAGAAAACCAACCGTGAATAGGCGGACCACTAGACGCCGAACCCCAATTTCATATCATACATCCGTCGGAAAGATATCCTAGGAGCTACTTGAATTCCCACCTATAAAACTCCCAAACTTTCGGTTATGCAATCTGGTGTTGGGGATACAGGGAGCAATATATCTCACCCAAACTAACAATCCCTACATCCACCGTATCCATCCGTCAACACATAACCAAGAAACCTTCGAAATCGTCTACCTCAACCTTCAAAAGCATCCGTTATACGAGTCATGGCAATACTCCCAGTACTCACCTCAAGATCTTTGGGTTAGCGGGTTATCTCACCAACAACGCATAAAAGAGATTTTCGATGTCGGCGTACTAAACTCGGGTATTCCGAAACTGCAACGATAAAATTATGACGACAACACCTCGGAGCTCAACTCCCCGGACACCGCCACAACCCCTAAATGTCGAGGCACCAAGAACAATGTTCTCGCTATAAGAATATCGAACGATCCCAAGATACCCGCGTGATCCTAAAAAAATTTAGTGAAATTTGAGAAGAGAAGAGTCAAAACTCTCGTCAGATACCTCACCAGAGCGACGAAGGGACCGAGGAGTAAAAAAATTCCTAACTCTCCGATATATATAATCCTAAATGACTCAAAACATTTTCTAGACACAACTCGCCGCTAAAACGATCAAGCGGTGGGGCTCCTAAGGTCGGGAAGGCTCGATTACCAACTTATAACGCCTCGATGCGGCTATATCTCCCACGTGTCGAAGCACGACTTAGAGGCATAACCGCATTGAAAGCAATGTCGCAAGTGAGGTAATCTTCACACAACCCAAGTAATACATAAGGAAAGAGATACATAGTTGGCTTACAATCGCCACTTCACACAATTACATGAATAAAGCATTACATCATCCAGATACAATCAAGGTCCGACTACGGAACCAAAATAAAAGAAGAACCCCAAATGCGACAAGGACCCGATCGACCCCAACTGGGCTCCACTCATGATAAACTAGAACGAAACAACACAAAGGGCAAGATCTTCATCGAGCTCCTCCTTGAGCTTGGTTTGCGCCACCGCTTTCGGTAACATAGGCACCGCAAACTGGTTTTGAAGTATCCGTGAGCCACGAGGACTCAACAATCCCATTACCATGGGTATCAAGACTAGCAAAGCTTAATGGGAAAGGAAGGGGTAAAGTGGTGAGGTTGCAGCAGCGACTAAGCATGATATGGTGGCTAACCAACGCAAATAAGAGTGAGAAGAGAACAAGCGGAATGGTCGTGAAGCTAGCAATGATCAAGAGGTGATCCTGAACACCTACTTACGTCAATCATAACACAGAAACCGTGTTCACTTCCCGGACTCCGCCGAGAAGAGACCATCACGGCTACACACTCGGTTGATGCGTTTTAATTCGGATCAAGTGTCAAGTTGTCTACAACCGGACATTAACAAATTCCCATCTGCCACATAACCGCGGGCACGGCTCTCGAAAGTTTAAACCCTGCAGGGGTGTCCCAACTTAGCCCATGACAAGCTCTCGCGATCATCGAAGGAATAGACCTTCACCCAGGACACTCCGATCAGGCTCGGTATAACGGTACATCAAGACATTTCGACAATGGTAAAACAAGACCAGCAAAGCCTCCCGCTGTGCCGACAAATCCCGATAGGAGCTGCACATATCTCGTTCTCAGGGCACACCGGATGAGCCAGACGTCGGGTTGGCATAGACCCTGGTTGCCTAGGGGGCGCCGGACATCGCTCGGTTTGGACCAGCACTTAGACAAGCACTGGCCCGGGGGGGCTAAAATAAAGATGACCCTCGAGAGAGCGACTCCCAAGGGAAAAAATAGGTGGTGGTGAGGCAAATGGTAAAAGTCAATGTCGGGCCTTGCTGGACAAGTTTTATTCAAAGCGAACTGTCAGGGGGGTCCCATAAATCACCCGACCGCGTAAGGGACGCAAAATCCGGGAACATAACACCGTATGACGGAAACTAGGCGGCAAGAGTGGAACAAAACACCCGCATAAGGCCGAGCCTTCCACCCTTTACCAAGTATATAGATGCATTAATAATATAAGAGATATTGTGATATCCCAACATAAACCCTGTCCACCATGGAGAAATCTTCAACTTCACTGCAACTAGCAACGCTATAAGAGGGCTGAGCAAAAGCGGAACATAGCCAAACAACGGTTTGCATAGGAATGGTGTCAAAGGTTAGAGGTTCATGGCAATATGGGATGGCTGGACAAGCAGTAATAGGTAGCGCAGCATATCGAAGAACGAGGCAACTAGCATAGCAATGATAGTAGTGAGATCCAGTAGTAGCGGTCATCTTGCACGAAATCCCGCAAGGAAGAAGAACGAGTCCATGAAGAAGACAAACGGACGTAGTCGAACGAATCCTCACAACTCCGGAACGAAACCGAAGCTAACGAGAGAGGCAACCCGGAAAGAAGCAAACAACATAGTAAACACACAAGCGTAATCATGGCATGATGCGCAGACAAATATGATGCATGTCCGGTTTAATGAGACATGGCATGGCAAAGTGCAACCAACAACACTACACATTAAGTGGAGCTCAATATGCAACGAGTTGCATATTGACGGAACACCACATTCAAGTATTTAGTTCACTCTCGTTTATGTACCCATCAATATTAAATGTTGATTAACATGGCAAGGGGTGAAGCATAACAAAACTACCTACCTAGGCAAGTTTAAATGAGGCCGGAAACAACAAACAACAAGTCCGGAAAATCCCCATGTGCATATTTATGGATTAGGTACTGTTCTGCCCTAAAACATATTTTAAAGTTGTTAAACAGGAAAATAAAGTGCACCATGTTAATCTAGGCATTTTTCCACCCCATTTACATATAAAGTTTATTAAATTCCGAGTTACGGTCATTTAGTTATGAAATAAATCATTTTAACATGTCATTTGAGCAAATTTAAGCAAACAACATTTTAAATATTTTAAACATGGATGAAAGTGGCATATTATGAAACTAGATGAAATTCTAAGCATTTTACATATATAAATCATTTACATATGATGCACGGTTGTGAAGTTATTAAAAGCATGAAGTTTAGGGGCCAATCTGTAAAACAGCAATACACTGGATAATTGGAAAAAACGTCCTGACAGGAAAAATATCACATAGGCGAAATTGGCTGGCCCAATAGAGCACAGGAGGGACTGGGGCTGCTCACCCAGTGGGCCTTGGCCCGATTCGGATCTGGAGGAGGCCGGCAGGCCTTGGAGGCCGCTGGGCCTGAGGGGAGGGCCCACGAGGCCCACGCGGGCGAACGGAGGCGTCGCCCTCCCGGATCGGATCGGCCCGAAGGGACCAGGCGGCGGCGGCGGCGCAATAACGGCGATGGGGAGGTGCTCGGCAAGGCGAGGCCGGAAGGCGGAATGGGAGATCCGCTGACGGGATCCGGATCCGACGGTCTGGGGCGCAGAGGTCAGCGACGAGCTCGACGGCGGGGATGGCTTTCTCCGGCGATGGGCCGGTGACCCGTGAGAGAGAGAGAGGCGGGTTCAGCGAGGGAGAGGAGGAAGCCGGACGGGGGTGGCGCGACCTGCCGAGGCGGCGGCGAGGCTTACCGGCGGCAGGACGGAAGGCAAGCGGCGGGCGCCAGACCGCGACGGCGCGAGCTGGACAAGCGGCGGCCGGCGGAGGCGCAGCGCGGGCGAAAGCCCGGGCGGCGGCGCGGCTGCTGGCGAGCCGGGCTGCTGCGGCCCGGCCAAGGCGCGTTGCGAAAACGGCAGCGATTGAGGGGCAGTGGCGAGAGGATTGGGTGCGGCGGCGGCGAGCTGACGTGGCGCGCCCCGATTGGCCGGGGTGACACGTCCGGCGGACGTGTCCGGCTGGGGCGGGCGCGTCCGGCGGCGGAGAGGGGAAAAACTAGGGTTTCGGGGGAAAATGATCCGAAATTTGGAAGGGAAGGGCCTATTTAAATAGGCATAGAGGAGCTAGGAGTGTCCAAATGAGGAGCGGTTTTGCCACGCGTCGTGATCGAACGACCGAGAGCATGGAGGGAGTTTGGTGGGTTTTGGCCACTTTGGAAGGGTGTTGGGCTGCAACAAAAGGCTTTCGGTTACTTGTTAACCGTTGAGTACCAAACGACCTCCAAATGGCACGAAACTTGACAGCGGTTCACGGTGCTATACCAAGGCCGCTTGGCAAACCTCGGGCCATTCCGAGAAAGCTTAATACCCACTCACGAAAAGAGAGAAGAGGGGGACGCCGGATGACATAGGAGCGTCGGATTGCAAAACGGACAACGGGGAAAAGGCTCGGATGCATGAGACGAACACGTATGCAAAATGAAATACACATGATGACATGATATGAAATGCATATGATGACATGATAAAATGCAACACGCAAGAAAATGACAAGGCAACAACAACGAAAAACTGGCGGACACCTTATGCGACGGATCCGGGCGCCACAAAGGAATTAGGTTTTGGCTCTGCTCGATCGTTTGGGGTGCGAGGTATATATAGGAGGAAGGAGTACGTCGGTTGAGCAACAGGGGGGCCACGAGGCGGGGCGCCCCCACCCTCGCCACCGCCTCACACTTCTTGAGTAGGGTCCAAGTCTCCGGATCACGCTCGGTGAGAAAATCACGTTCGAAGGTTTCATTCCGTTTGGACTCGCTTGATATTCCGTTTCTTGAAACACCAAATAGGCAAAAAACAGCAATTCAGGCTGGGCCTCTGTTAATAGGTTAGTCCCAAAAATAATATAAAAGTGGAAAATAAAGCCCAATATAGTCCAAAACAGTAGATAAAGTAGCATGGAGCAATCAAAAATTATAGATACGTTGGAGACGTATCAGTCGCCAGCCCTGAAACACGACAAATGACACATCTTGGGAATAGGGACATGTCGCCAGCCACCTGAAACACGACAAACGACACATCTTGGGTGTTGTCGCCCAATTAAATTGATCTGCTTTTGATTGATGGAGAGCATGCCATAACCGTTGCCATCCGAAGATCAGACGACCGACGCCAAGGATCCGCCATCCATCATCTCGATGCTACCGCGCCGCCAGCCGTCGGACGAGGAGCCTCCATCCACCATCTCGATGCCAGAATAGAGAGGCCCCGTCACCGCCACCGCCGCACATACTTCTCTCGACAATGGCCTCTGGCGGCTGCAAGGAGGAGCAGGCAACATGGGCCGGAGTTTGTGCAAATCGGATCACCGCCTGTGCTGCCTACGGTCTAGTGAAAACCTAAATGACTTAAAATTGAAGGATCGCTCATGTGTCTCGGTGGATACATCCATAAGAGCATCTCCAACGGACGCGCCAAAAGACGCTGCTGTAAAGCGGGGTTTTAGCGACGCGAAACTTTTTCAGCGCTCCAATGGGCGGAAACTACTGCATGGTAGGAGATAGCGACGACTTCATGTGATAGATTAGGCGCGCCACTTCGCGCGCACCTATAAAATGCGGCGCTCGCCACGCGCTCCACCACACTGCCGCGCGCCCTTCCCATCGCCACCTCGCCACTTCCATGCTTTCGCCGCTTCAAAGACTTCGCCACCACGCGCGCCGCCGATCTTTTCTACCGTGGCGCCCATGAAGCGCCTAACGGCTGGTACTCCGCCGAGATCCGGTCCGGTGACGGCCGTCTTGGCCTCAGCTTGTTCCGGACTGCGCACGAGGCGGCCCACCCATACGACGCGGCGGCGTGGCGCCTAGAGAGGCCCCCGTCACAGATGAACTTCCGGGACGTCCACATGCGCGAACAGGCACAGGCCATCGCCCCTCCGCCTCGTCTGATCACGGACCAGGATCGTGCGGAGCACGTTCGGCTGTATTCGGCTGCAGCGCTGCCTCCTCGTCACCGAGGAGGACGAGCGAGCCATGGCCGAGTGGCATCGGCGCCACCCGGAGGACGTCGCCAACGAGCGTGCCTAACCGCCGTCGTCAGAAGGCATTGGCGATATCGCAGTGCGATATCGTTGAAGCAGGTGGGAGGTCCATCTTCACGTCAGACGATGAACGTTGGGAGGACATATGGATCGATACCTCGGATAACACCTCCGAGGATGAGGATGATGATAAGGACTCGGGGTAGTTCTAGTTGCACCGTAGTTTTATCTAGTTGCACCGTAGTTTATTTTATGTAGTTGCACCGTATTTTGGTTTTATCTATCTATGCTATGAACTTGTTAATTTTACCTATTTGTATCGTCTATGCTATGAACTATGTAAAATATATTTGTATTGTTTTTTTAATATCTATGTGAAATTTATTTTCTGTCCAAAATGCAATAAATATGACTTTGCACACAGTATTTTAAGCCATGCATTGTTAGAAAAAGCGTTGTCACAGTGTAAAATCGATGATGAACGCGCCAAGAACTACTTTTTTATGCAAGGCAAGGCGTTGCGCAGCCGTTGGAGATGCTCTAACACCAAAATGTCCATTCCTTTTGCCCATGTGAAAACATGGAGATGAACATGCATATGAGCCTAGATTCCATAAAACACAGCTAGCTAGTGCCCATTAGATTCCATGGACCAAAACCCTTCCAATGCCAAAAGGGTAAACAACCCATGATGAGATGCACCAAAACAAGAAGAACAATGATACTCCAACTGTAACTTGGAACATAAGCATCGCCCAATCACTCTCAACCCACATGGCATTTTCCCCTCAGCTGGGGCCCACGAAGTTAATCATTGCCCTTCCTTCCACGGTCTTATCTCTCTGCCAACAAGCAAGCAGGCCACTTCGCTGTCTTCAAGCTTGCCCACGTACTCGGATCGCTACAAGCATAAGAAATACAGGAAATAATTCTCTTCCTCTTCTTCTTCTTCTTCCACGGCTCACCACAGGTTGTTGATCCACTTGCAAGCCGGACCAGACAGATAAACTGCCAGATAAGAGCATTGCAGCGGCAAGTCCACGTGATCCCATTTATATACGGGCACATACATACGCAAATCCCATCCTCCTTGACCTGACCTTGAGATCTTGATCGGATCAAGCTGATCCAAGAAACAGGCCGGCCACCGAGCTCTGTTCTGTTGCCGGCCAGGACAGGCATGGAGGAAGACCAGAGCCCGGGGCTCGGGCTCGCCGGAGAGACGCCTGGTCTCAAGCACGGCAATGGCGTCGGCAACATCCCGGAGGACCCGGGGGCCGCCGGCGACGGCATCAGCTCCCTGGAGCAGCCCCTGCTGAAGAGAAGCAACACCCTGACGTCCAGCCACCTCGCCATGGTCGGCGCCAAGGTCTCGCACATCGAGAGCCTCGACTACGAGTGAGTATTCTACTGCTCCATCCATACTTAACAACTCTGTTCGTGCAATCAGATTGTTTGCTTTGTGAATTGAGCTGAGCTGCCATGAATGGTGTGCGTGCAGGATCATCGAGAACGACCTGTTCAAGCACGACTGGAGGAGCCGGTCCAACGTGGAGGTGCTGCAGTACATCTTCCTCAAGTGGTCGCTGGCGTTCCTGGTGGGTCTGCTCACCGGCGTCATAGCGTCGCTCATCAACCTCGCCATCGAGAACATCTCCGGCCTCAAGATGCTCCACATGGTCCACCTCGTCAGGGAGAAGAGGTACGGCGAGATCTATCTAGAGACGGCGGGACCAGAGTTGCCGGTCGGGGAACTGATTAATTATGTTCGATCTGTGCATTCAGGTACTGGGCCGGCTTCTTCTACTTCTCCGGCTTCAACTTTGTGCTGACGTTCATCGCCGCCGTGCTCTGCGTCGTCTTCGCCCCCACCGCCGCCGGCCCGGGCATCCCCGAGATCAAGGCCTACCTCAACGGCGTCGACACGCCCAACATGTTCGGCGCGCCGCAGCTCATTGTCAAGGTAATAATTAAGCTTTGATTCCTTTCTTCTTCTGTTCATGTTCCAGGCTGAAATTGGAAATATGTGATGCGAATACTCGAAGCTGCAAGAGACACATTAATGAATGGATGGAATTTTTTTCGTACGACGGTCAGATCATAGGCAGCATCTGCGCGGTGTCGTCGGGACTGGATCTCGGCAAGGAAGGCCCGCTGGTGCACATCGGCGCGTGCCTCGCCAACCTGCTCAGCCAGGGCGGCTCCGGCCGGTTCCGCCTCCGCTGGAGGTGGCTGCGCTACTTCAACAACGACCGCGACCGGCGGGACCTCATCACCTGCGGCGCGTCGTCCGGCGTGTGCGCGGCGTTCCGGTCGCCCGTGGGCGGCGTGTTGTTCGCGCTGGAGGAGGTGGCCACGTGGTGGCGCAGCGCGCTGCTGTGGCGCACCTTCTTCAGCACGGCCACCGTGGTGGTGGTGCTGCGCGGCTTCATCGAGGTGTGCCGCGGCGGCCGGTGCGGCCTCTTCGGCGAGGGCGGGCTCATCATCTTCGACGTCAGCGACGTCACCGTCCGGTACCGGCTCGGCGACCTCCTCCTGGTCACGCTCGTCGGCGTCATCGGCGGCGTCCTCGGCGCGCTCTACAACCACGTCCTCCACATGGTGCTCCGCCTCTACAACCTCATCAACGACAAGGGCCGGATAGCGAAGCTGGCGCTGGCGCTGGCCGTGTGCGTGTTCACGTCGGCGGGGCTGTACGTGCTCCCCTTCGCCGTGCCGTGCACGCCGTGCGACCCGGCGTTCGGCGCCGCGTGCCCGGCCACCGGGAGGAGCGGCAACTTCAAGCAGTTCAACTGCCCCGCCGGGCAGTACAACGACCTGGCCACCCTCCTGCACGCCACCAACGTGGACGCCACGCGCAACATCTTCTCCACGGGCACCCCTGGCGAGTTCCGGCTGGACTCCCTGCTCATCTTCTTCGCCATCTACTGCGTGCTGGGGCTCTTCACCTTCGGCATCGCCGTGCCGTCGGGGCTCTTCCTCCCCATCATCCTCATGGGCGCCGCCTACGGCCGCATCGTGGCGCTCGTGCTCCAGAGCGCGGTGGCGGCGAGCATCGACCACGGGCTCTACGCCGTGCTCGGCGCGGCGGCGCTCATGTCGGGCTCCATGAGGATGACCGTCTCGCTCTGCGTCATCTTCCTGGAGCTCACCAACAACCTCCTCCTCCTCCCCATGACCATGTTCGTGCTGCTCATCGCCAAGACCGTCGGCGATGCCTTCAACCCCAGCATCTACGAGATCATCCTGGACCTCAAGGGGCTTCCCTTCCTCGAACCCAAGCCAGAGCCATGGATGAAGGACCTCACCGTGGGCGAGCTCGCCGCAGCCAAGCCGCGCACCATCAGCCTCCAGGTGGTAGAGAAGGTGTCGACCGTCCTCGAGGTGCTGAAGAACACCGGGCACAACGGGTTCCCGGTGGTGGACCGGCCTCGGCCCGGCCTGTCGGAGCTGCACGGGCTGGTCCTCCGGTCGCACCTCGTGGCCGTGCTGAGGAAGCGGTGGTTCCTTTTGGAGAAGAGGAGGACGGAGGAGTGGGAGGCCAGGGAGCGGTTCTCGTCGGTGGAGCTCGCCGACAAGAACTGCAAGATCGACGACCTGGAGTTCACGCCGGAGGAGCTGGAGATGTACGTGGACCTCCACCCGTTCACCAACACGACGCCCTACACCGTGGTGGAGACCATGTCGGTGGCCAAGGCCGTGGTGCTGTTCCGCTCCGTCGCGCTCCGGCACATGCTCATCATGCCCAAGTACCAGGGCCCCGAGGTGAGCCCAAAATCAACTCCAATGGCTTTTCAAGCATCATCAACCTGTTCTTGCACATTTGAATTTGATGATGGATTGATTTTGGCGTGCAGATATCTCCGCTTGTGGGGATCTTGACGAGGCAGGACCTGCGGGCGCACAACATCCTCGGCGCGTTTCCTCACCTGGCGAAGAAGAGCAAGGCGCACTGAACCTCAAGCTCAAGCTGAAAGCCAGCACCATTTTTGTTTTGGGAATTATTACTGTAGACGTGTTTCCTGTCTTGAAGCAAGAGCCACATGATTCACTTGCTGGCGCCACGATTCTTTCTTTTCTTCCTCATTCTTCTATGTAAGTAGGTTCAGGATTTGCTTGCGTCTCATTTTTCTTTTCTTCGGGGAGTGGCTGAATAATTTGCTGCCCATGTAAAATCACACATACGCCCGTGATGCAATAAGCAGAGTTTTTTTTTATGTTTCAACTTTTATAATTTTGGAAAGCAAGATGTTCCAACATTTTGTAACTGGTTTTTATTTTGTTTTTTCATCTTTTTGGCACTTCTGTTGGATTTCGCTGTCAGCTTTGACATCCACGTTAGAACACGCAATCGTGCGCGCACACGCACAATTGTTTAAGTTGTATATGCTGGAAAGAATAGTCAAATACAGTACTCTCTTCGTTCTAAATATAATATGTTTTAAATATTTTAATATAAACTACATATAGACTGAAATGAGTGAACAAACACACAATAATGTGTCTGCGTACAGTCGATTCAGAAGGAAAAGAAAACTGGAGCATCTTATATTTGTGAACGGAGGAACTAGTTTTTTGTTATGTTTAGATCCACGGAATGTGGAGTCGGTTTCACCTAAATTTCCCTGATAATTATGAACACATGTACAGAAACTTCTCGACAAGATCATTTTAGTTACTGAACTTGGAAAAGTGTAAATTGCGGGGCATAAAATTGTATCGACGGGATTCTTCGTGTGTTGCAATAGGTTAAAAATAGTCTGGTATATTGGCCCCGATTTAGTTTCCCAATTTAATGTGGTCGTGTAAAAGTAGGATTTTATTTGATAAGAACATAATTTCTTTGGGTAAGGCAATAAGAGATGTGATATTTGAGGCATTTTTATGAAAATCGTGATGACAAAAGAATAAGAGATGGGAGAGGGAAAAAAATCCTTACCAGGCAAACAAGAGGAAACACACTAAATCTGTAAGCTAGCACCAATTTTTAATTCCATGACCATTTTTAAAATTCATGAAATTTTTGAAAATCATGAACATTTAAAAATAGGGATATTTTATAAATTGATGGAAAAAAATCAAATTTGGGACGAACTTTTTTTAAAATATATGATTTTATTTTGATTTTTTATTAAGAAAATAGAGTACTGATATAGAAACTAACTGAAAACCAGTCAAACTACAAATACGTCAAAACCGTTCGGCCTGAGCGCATGAAGCGTTACATGGGTCTCGTCCCACCGCGTGATTTGGTGATAAGCGACAAATAGAGTCGGCAAAACAAAGAAAACATGAACTAGAGATAAGAAGAAAAATTGAAGTGCTGAGAGGAAAATAGAGCTCAAATCCACAACATTATCCACGCTCCCACCATTCATTAGCAGCGATCTCATCACGAACCATTACTCACTATTATATTGTTCTTATTTGCTTGAGAAAGTGTCCATGAGACTTTCTTTCAGTGAAAAAGTCCATGACTTGTTCTAGGTGATATGAGGTTGAACATAATTTAGAAGAAGAAAATGCAAGGGGGTACATGAAAGGTGGAATAAATAAATAGCATGACCCCTTCTTTCTTCGAGAGCATGACAAATAAATATCCATTCTTTATAAATTATATTGGGTTTCAGAGGTATATTAATTATTATATGAAACCAAAAAGAAGAAATGACAAGAAATTTGTATATAGATGGAGGAAAAAAGTACAATTTTGAAAACAACCGGAGCCACCCCCCACAAAAAGAAAAACAAGATGAGAAACTTGACATGCGTCTACTCTACAGTTTGCATCGACCCAACATGTTGGTCTCTCACAATGACTCCATCCCCTTTCCCCGCACCCCAGCTACTCCACAAGGAGCATGGGAGGGGGAGCATGTGCCCCATACTACGCCGAACGGAAAAGGAGGCTCGCTGTGCCGGAGCGTGATGCCTTGCAACCCTCTGTGCCCTTGAGCTAGCTCAGCTCAACTCGAGGGGTCCTCGCTCGGCCTCTTCGCATCCCTGTAGCCACAAGGTGTATAAGGCCCTGCACTATGTAGACCAAAACTGGTGTCTAGTCTTTGAGCACCGATGCCCTACATTGCCCAACCGAAGCCACAAACACAACTCTAGGCATCGAAGCAAGTAGGTGATCCGGTGCCAAATTCTCCAAAAGCTGGCTCGAATGGCCCTGGCAGCTAGATCAATGGACTTGTTTATCAATTATTTTGTAAGGATTACCACACACACAAAAAACGGTGCCCTACATGGCGAAGCTGGTGCCATAACTTTTTTTTTCCAGGCATCGGTGATGATGTGACTTTTTTTTGACCAATGTGGCGCCGCCGCGCCAGTAACATAGTGAAAGGCCTAAATAAAAGGACGTGGACGTGCCGCTTCGATGCTCTTATCTGGCCTACAAATGGATCGACGGCTTCTGGTGACCCGTTGGCGAGAAACAAGATCGTTCTCCTCCCATTTTTCGGTTTTATGCTTGCAGCGATCCCCGTGTGTGGGCAAGTTCGAAGAGAGCAATATTATCTTCTCCCTGTGTCAACTTGTTGCGGGAGTTTTTCTCCTCTTTTTTGCGGGGTGCAGAACTGTTGAAATGGCTGCCAAAGAGAACACTATCTTTGAACATGACAATGGGATTTCATACAGTGATGCCTCTGGCCAGGGAGGCAAAGCCGCAGAAACAAGGACAATGATTAATTCGTGGGCCGTGTTCAAGAATTTGATGTGTGCTGGAAGTGACTGGCCCATATGCTTGTGTTGGGAGCAAGTTACAGTTAGATTACCATCATTGTCTCCTTGGGGGCGTCTCGTGATGTGGTTCACCCACCTTTCGGGCGTCAAAGGGTTTTGGTCCATGGAATCCAATGGACACTAGCCTTAGCTGTATTTTCTGGAATCCAGGCTCACATGCATGCACCCTAAAAAAGGGCTCACATGCATGTTTATCTCCACTGCATTAGGTACAGGTGCAAGGCTAAGCCATGTGTCATGTTAACTTGTTATGTTCATCTACACTGCATTAGGGACAGGTGCATTAGGCTATTAGGTTAAGCCATGTATCATGTTATGCTCATCTCCACTGCATTGCTGAAATCTGAGATGGGCTCTAGGCCCATATTGCAATTTCTGGAAAAATCTTTAAGGGCCCATGTGGGTTATATGGCACTAGGTGTGATGGGAAGTTTAGTCCAACCCCGGAAGTGAAAGGAGAGTTGGAGTGGTTTATAAGTGAAGGAAATATGCCCTAGAGGCAATAATAAAGTTATTATTTATTTCCTTATTTCATGATAAATGTTTATCATTCATGCTAGAATTGTATTAACCGGAAACATGATACATGTGTGAATGCATAGACAAACAACATGTCACTAGTATGCCTCTACTAGACTAGCTTGTTAATCAAAGATGGTTATGTTTCCTAACCATGAACAAAGAGTTGTTATTTGATTAACAAGGTCACATCATTAGTAGAATGATCTGATTGACATGACCCATTCCAATTAGCTTAGCACACGATCGTTTAGTATGTTGCTACTGCTTTTATCCATGACTTATACATGTTCCTGTAACTATGAGATTATGCAACTCCGCTTACGGAGGAACACTTTGGTGCTACCAAACGTCACAACGTAATCGGGTGATTATAAAGGAGTACTACAGTGTCTCCAAAGGCGATGTTGGGTTGGCGATTTCGAGATTAGGTTTTGTCATCCGATTGTCGGAGAGGTATCTCCGGGCCCTCTCGGTAATACACATCATCGAAGCCTTGCAAGCACTACAACTAATGAGTTAGTTGTGAGATGATGTATTACGGAACGAGTAAAGAGACTTGCCGGTAACGAGATTGAACTAGGTATTGAATACCGACGATCGAATCTCGGGCAAGTAACATACCGATGACAAAGGGAACAACGTATGTTGTTATGCGGTCTGACCGACAAAGATCTTCGTAGAATATGTAGGAACCAATATGGGCATCCAGGTCCCGCAATTGGTTATTGACCGAGAATAGTTCTAGGTCATGTCTACATTGTTGGGGAACGTAGTAATTTCAAAAAAATTCCTACGCACACGCAAGATCATGGTGATGCATAGCAACAAGAGGGAGAGTGTTGTCTCGCACTCGTGAGACCCGGCGAAGCGATCACAACGTAGAGGAAGTAGTCGACGTTCTCCTCGCGATCCGACCGATCCCGGCGCCAGCACTCGGCGCCCAGAGTTCTTGACACACGTACAGCTCGATGACGTCCCTCGTACTCCGATCCAGCCGAGTGTCGAGGGAGAGTTCCGTCAGCACGACGGCGTGGTGACGATCTTGATGTTTCACCGACGCAGGGCTTCGTCTAAGCTTCGCGACGGTATGACCGAGGTGGAATATGGTGGAGGGGGGCACCGCACACGGCTAAGGAACGATCCGTAGATCAAACTTGTGTGTTCTAGGGTGCCCCCTGCCCCGTATATAAAGGAGGGAGGGGGAGGCCGGCCGCCTAGAGGGGCGCTGCTGGAGGAGTCCTACTCCCACCGAGTAGGACTCCCCTTCCTAGTTGGAGTAGGATTGGGGGAGGAAAGAGGGAAAGGGCGCCCGCCTCCTCCTGTCCTATTCGGATTGGGGGGAGGGCGCATGCCACCCCCGGCCGGCCCTCCTCTTCTCCCTCGAGGCCCACTAAGGCCCATGTAGTACCCGGGGTTCCGGTAACCTCCGGTACTCGCAGAAATTCTGTTTTCACCCTAACCAATCCGAACTCCAAATATAGGCTTCCAATATATCAATCTTTATGTCTCGACCATTTCGAGACTCCTCGTCATGTCCGTGATCACATCCGGGACTCGAACTTCTTCGGTACATCAAAATACATAAACTCATAATAACATCATCGAAACCTTAAGCGTGCGGACCCTACAGTTCGAGAACAATGTAGACATGACCTAGAACTATTCTCGGTCAATAACCAATAGCGGACCTGGATGCCCATATTGGTTCCTACATATTCTACGAAGATCTTTGTCGGTCGACCGCATAACAACATACGTTGTTCCTTTGTCATCGGTATGTTACTTGCCCGAGATTCGATCGTCGGTATCCAATACCTAGTTCAATCTCGCTACGCAAGTCTCTTTACTCGTTCCGTAATACATCATCTCACAACTAACTCATTAGTTGTAGTGCTTGCAAGGCTTCAAAGATGTGTATTACCGAGAGGGCCCAGAGATACCTCTCCGACAATCGGAGTGACAAAACCTAATCTCAAATATGCCAACCCAACATCTGCCTTTGGAGACACCAGTAGTACTCCTTTATAATCACCCGATTCGTTGTGACGCTTTGGTAGCACCAAAGTGTTCCTCCGTAAACGGAGTTGCATAATCTCATAGTTACAGGAACATGTATAAGGCATGGATAAAAGCAAGAGCAACATACTAAACGATCGTGTGCTAAGCTAATGGAATGGGTCATGTCAATCGATCATTCTACTAATGATGTGACCTTGTTAATCAAATAACAACTCTTTGTTCATGGTTAGGAAACATAACCATCTTTGATTAACAAGCTAGTCAAGTAGAGGCATACTAGTGACACTGCTTGTCTATATATTCACACATGTATTATGTTTCCGGTTAATACAATTCTAGCATGAATAATAAACATTTATCATGATATGAGGAAATATATAATAACTTTATTATTGCCTCTAGGGCATATTTCCTTCAGCTCCCACTTGCACTAGAGTCAATAATCTAGATCACATCACCATGTGATTAACATCGATAGTTCACATCATCATGTGATTAACACCCATAGTTCACATCACCATGTGACCAACACCCAAAGGGTTTACTAGATTCAAGAATCTAGTTCACATCGCTATGTGATTAACACCCAAAGAGTACTAAGGTGTGATCATGTTTTGCTTGTGAGAGAGTCTTAGTCAACGGGTCTTTCACATTTAGATCCGTTATGTATTATGCAATTTTTTATGTCTACAATGCTCTTGCATTTAAGCTACTCTAGGTAATTGCTCCCACTTTCAATATGTATCTAGATCGAGACTTAGAGTCATCCGGATCGTGTCAAAACTTGCATCGACGTAACCCTTTACGGCGAACCTTTTTCACTTCCATAATTGAGAAACATATCCTTATTCCACTAAGGATAATTTTGACCGCTGTCCAAAGATCTACTCCTAGATCACTATTGTACTCCTTGCCAAACTCAAAGTGCAGGGTATACAATAGATCCGGTACACAACATGGCATACTTTATAGAACCTATGGCCAAGGCATAGGGAATGACTTTCATTCTCTTTCTATCTTCTGCCGTGGTCGGGTTTTGAGTCTTACTCAATTTCACACCTTGTAACACAGTGCAAGAACTCTTTCTTTGACTGCTCCATTTTGAACTACTTCAAAATCTTTGTCAAGGTATGTACTCATTGAAAAAACTTATCAAGCATCTTGATCTATCTCTATAGATCTTGATGCTCAATATGTAAGCAGCTTCACCGAGGTCTTTCTTTGAAAAACTTCTTTCAAACACTCCTTTATGCTTTGCGTAATAATTCTACATTATTTTCGATCTACAATATGTCATTCACATATACTTATCGAAATGCTTTGTAGTGCTCCCACTCACTTTCTAGTAAGTACAGGCTTTATAAGTCTGATAAAACTATATGCTTTGATCAACTCATCAAAGCGTATATTCCAACTCCGAGATGCTTGCACCAGTCCATAGATGGATCGCCGGAGCTTGCACACTTTGTTAGCTCCTTTGGATCGAAAAACCTTCTGGTTGCATCATATACAACTCTTCCTCCGTAAAACCATTCAGAATGCAGTTTTACATCCTTTTGCCAAATTTCATAAATTGTGGCAATTGCTAACATGATTCGGACAGACTTAAGCATCGCTACTGCTTGAGAAAATCTCATTGTAGTCAACATCTTGAACTTTGTCGAAAACCTTTTTTGCAACAAGTCGAGCTTTGTAGATAGTAACACTACTATCAACGTCCGTCTTCCTCTTGAAGATCCATTTATTTTCTATGGTTTGCCGATCATCGGGCAAATCCATCAAAGTCCATACTTTGTTCTCATACATGGATCATATCTCGATTTCATGGCCTCAAACCATTTTATGGAATCTGGGCTCATCATCGCTTCCTCATAGTTCGTAGGTTCATCATGGTCTAGTTACATGACTTCCGAACAGGATTACCGTACCACTCAAAAGGATCTCACTCTGGTTTACCTACGAGATTCGGTAGTAACTTGATCTGAAGTTACATGATCATCATCATTAGCTTCCTCACTAATTGGTGTAGTAGTCACAGAACAGATTTCGTGATGAACTACTTCCCAATAAGGAGAAGGTACAATTACCTCATCAAGTTCTACTTTCCTCCCACTCACTTCTTTCGAGAGAAACTCCTTCTCTAGAAAGGATCCATCTTAAGCAACGAATATCTTGCCTTCGGATCTGTGATAGAAGGTGTACCCAACAATTTCCTTTGGATATTCTATGAAGACGCACTTCTCGATTTGGGTTCGAGCTTATCAGATGAAACTTTTTCACATAAGCATCGCAACTCCAAACTTTAAGAAACGAGAACTTGGGTTTCTTGCTAAACCACAGTTCATATAGTGTCGCCTCAACGGATTTAGATGGTGCCCTTTTAATGTGAATGCAGCTGTCTCTAATGCATGATCCCAAAACGATATTGGTAAATCGGTAAGAAACATCATAGATTGTACTATATCCAATAAAGTACGGTTATGATGTTCGGACACACCGTAACGCTGTGGTGTTCCGGTGGCGTGAGCTGTGAAACTATTCCACATTGTTTAAATTGAAGACCAAACTCAGAACTCAAATATTCGTATCTGCGATCAAATCATGAAACTATATTTTCTTGTTACGATGATTTTTCCACTTCACTCTGAAATTCTTTGAACCTTTCAACTATTTCAGACTTATGCTTCATCAAGTAGATATACTCATATCTTCTTCAAATCAACTGTGAAGGTCAGAAAATAATGATACTTGTCGCGAGCCTTAATATTCATCGGACTACATACATCAGTATGTATGATTTCCAACAAATATGTTGCTCGCTCCATTGTTCCGGAGAACGGAGTTTTAGTCATCTTGCCCAAAAGGCACGGTTCGCAAGCATCAAGTGATTCATAATCAAGTGATTCCAAAATCCCATCAGCATGGAGTTTCTTCATGCGCTTTACACCAATATGACCTAAACGGCAGTGCCACAAATAAGTTGCACTATCATTATTAACTTTGCATCTTTTGGTTTCAATATTATGAATATGTGTATCACTACGATCGAGATCCAATGAACCATTTTCATTGGGTGTGAAACCATATAAGGTTTTATTCATGTAAATAGAATAACAGTTTATTCTCTTACTTAAATGAATAACCGTATTGCAATAAACACGATCAAATCATATTCATGCTCAACGCAAACACCAAATAACATTTATTTAGGTTCAACACTAATCCCGAAAGTATAGGGAGTGTGCGATGATGATCATATCAATCTTGAAACTACTTTCAACACCCATCGTCACTTCACCCTTAACTAGTTTCTGCAATTCCCGTTTCGAGTTACTACTCTTAGCAACTGAACCAGTACCAAATACCGAGGGGTTGCTATAAACACTAGTAAAGTACACATGTATATCAAATATACCTTTGTTTACTTTGCCATCCTTCTTATCCGCCAAATACTTGGGGTAGTTCTGCTTCCAGTAACCAGTCCCTTTGCAGTAGAAGCACTTAGTCTCAAGCTTAGGTCCAGACTTGGGCTTCTTCACTTGAGCAGCAACTTGCTTGCCGTTCTTCTTGAAGTTCCCTTCTATCCCTTTGCCCTTTTCTTGAAACTAGTGGTCTTGTTAACCATCAGCACTTGATGTTTTTCTTGATTTCTACCTTCGTCGATTTTAGCATCACGAAGAGCTTGGGAATCGTTTCTATTATCCCTTACATATTATAGTTCATCACGAAGTTCTACTAACTTGGTGATGGTGACTAGAGAATTCTGTCAATCACTATCTTATCTGGAAGATTAACTCCCACTTGATTCAAGCGATTGTAGTACCCAGACAATCTGAGCACATGCTCACTAGTTGAGCGATTCTCCTCCATCTTTTAGCTATAGAACTTGTTGGAGACTTCATATCTCTCAACTCGGGTATTTGCTTGAAATATTAACTTCAACTCCTGGAACATCTGTTGGGGAACGTAGTAATTTCAAAAAATTTCCTACGCACACGCAAGATCATGGTGATGGCATAGCAACGAGAGGGGAGAGTGTTGTCCACGCACCCTCGTGAGACCGTGGCGAAGCGTTAGCACAACGCTGTTGATGTAGTCGTACGTCTTCACGATCCGACCGATCCAAGTACCGAACGTACGGGCACCTCCGAGTTCAGCACACGTTCAGCTCGATGCCGTCCCTCGAACTCCGATCCAGCCGAGTGTCGAGGAGAGTTCCGTCAGCACGACGGCGTGGTGACGATCTTGATGTTCTACCGGCGCAGGGCTTCGCCTAAGCTTTGCGACGATATGACCGAGGTGGAATATGGTGGAAGGGGGCACCGCACACGGCTAAGGAACGATCCGTAGATCAACTTGTGTGTCTATGGGGTGCCCCCTGCCCCCGTATATAAAGGAGGGAGGGAGGAGGAGGCCGGCCCTAGGAGGAGGCGCGCCAGGAGTCCTACTCCCACCGAGTAGGATTCCTTCTTTCTTAGTCCAACTAGGTCAAGGGGGAAAGGGGAAGTGGAGAAGGAAGGAAGAGGGGGCCGCGCCCAAACCCTTTGTCCAATTCGGACTGGGCTTGGGAGGCGCGCCCTCCCGGCTCCTTCCCACTAAAGCCCATTAAGGCCCAATACTCTTCCCGTATTCCCGTAACTCCCGGTACTCGAAAAATACCCAATCACTCGGAACCTTTCCGAACTCCGAATATAGTCGTCCAATATATCGATATTTACGTCTTGACCATTTCGAGACTCCTCGTCATGTCCCCGATCTCATCCGGACTCCGAACTCCTTCGGTACATCAAAACTCATAAACTCATAATATAACCATCATCGAAACCTTAAGCGTGCGGACCCTACGGGTTCGAGAACTATGTAGACATGACCTAGAACTATTCTTGGTCAATAACCAATAGCGGGACCTGGATGCCCATATTGGCTCCTACATATTCTACGAAGATCTTTATCGGTCAAACCGCATAACAACATCGTTGTTCCCTTTGTCATCGGTATGTTACTTGCCCGAGATTCAATCGTCGGTATCCAATACCTAGTTCAATCTCGTTACGCAAGTCTCTTTACTCGTTCCGTAATACATCATCTCGCAACTAACTCATTAGTTGTAATGCTTGCAAGGCTTAAGTGATGTGCATTACCGAGAGGGCCAGAGATACCTCTCCGACAATCGGAGTGACAAAACCTAATCTCGAAATACCCCAACCCAACATCGCCTTTGGAGACACCTGTAGTACTCCTTTATAATCACCCGATTCGTTGTGACGTTTGGTAGCACCCAAAGTGTTCCTCCGGTAAACGGGAGTTACATAATCTCATAGTTATAGGAACATGTATATGTCATGGATAAAAGCAGTAGCAACATACTAAACGATCGTGTGCTAAGCTAATGGAATGGGTCATGTCAATCAGATCATTCACCTAATGATGTGACCTTGCTAATCAAATAACAACCCTTTGTTCATGGTTAGGAAACATAACCATGTTTGATTAACAAGCTAGTCAAGTAGAGGCATACTAGTGACACTCTGTTTGTCTATATATTCACACATGTATTATGTTTCCGGTTAATACAATTCTAGCATGAATAATAGACATTTATCATGAAATAAGGAAATAAATAATAACTTTATTATTGCCTCTAGGGCATATTTCCTTCAGTCTCCCACTTGCACTAGAGTCAATAATCTAGTTCACATCGCCATGTGATTGAACACCAATAATCATATCTGTATATGATTAACACCCATAGTTCACATCGTCATGTGACCAACACCCAAAGGGTTTACTAGAGTCAATAATCTAGTTCACATCGCTATGTGATTAACACCCAAAGAATACAAAGGTATGATCATGTCTTGCTCGTGAGAGAAGTTTAGTCAACGGATCTGTCACATTCAGAGCCGTATGTATTTTGCAAATGTTCTATGTCTACAATGCTCTGCACGGAGCTACTCTAGCTAATTGCTCCCACTTTCAATATGTATCTAGATCGAGACTTAGAGTCATCCAGATCGGTGTCAAAACTTGCATCGACGTAACCCTTTACGACGAACCTTTTGTCACTTCCGTAATCGAGAAACATATCCTTATTCCACTAAGGATAATTTTGACCGCTGTCTAGTGATCTACTCCTAGATCACTATTGTACTCCCTTGCCAAACTCAGTGCAGGGTATACAATAGATCTGGTACACAGCATGGCATACTTTATAGAACCTATGGCCAAGGCATAGGGAATGACTTTCATTCTCTTTCTATCTTCTGCCGTGGTCGGGTTTTGAGTCTTACTCAATTTTACACCTTGTAACACAGCAAGAACTCTTTCTTTGACTGCTCCATTTTGAACTACTTCAAAATCTTGTCAAGGTATGTACTCATTGAAAAACTTATCAAGCATCTTGATCTATCTCTATAGATCTTGATGCTCAATATATAAGCAGCTTCACCGAGGTCTTTCTTTGAAAAACTTCTTTCAAACACTCCTTTATGCTTTGCGAGAATAATTCTACATTATTTCGATCTACAATATGTCATTCACATATACTTATCGAAAATGTCTGTAGTGCTCCCACTCACTTTCTAGTAAATACGAGGCTTCACCATAAGTCTCAGATAAAACTATATGCTTTGATCAACTCATCAAAGCGTATATTCCAACTCCGAGATGCTTGCACCAGTCCATAGATGGATCGCTGGAGCTTGCACACTTTGTTAGCTCCTTTGGATCGAAAAAACCTTCGGTTGCATCATATACAACTCTTCATCCGAAAACCATTCAGAATGCAGTTTTACATCCATTTGCCAAATTTCATAAATTGTGGCAATTGCTAACATGATTCGGACAGACTTAAGCATCGCTACTGCTTGAGAAAATCTCATTGTAGTCAACATCTTGAACTTTGTCGAAAACCTTTTGCAACAAGTCGAGCTTTGTAGATAGTAACACTACTATCAACGTCCGTCTTCCTCTTGAAGATCCATTTATTTTCTATGGTTTGCCGATCATCGGGCAAATCCATCAAAGTCCATACTTTGTTCTCATACATGGATCATATCTCGATTTCATGGCCTCAAACCATTTTGCGGAATCTGGGCTCATCATCGCTTCCTCATAGTTCGTAGGTTCATCATGGTCTAGTTACATGACTTCCAAAACAGGATTACCGTACCACTCAGTGCGGATCTCACTCTGGTTTAACTACGAGATTCGGTAGTAACTTGATCTGAAGTTACATGATCATCATCATTAGCTTCCTCACTAATTGGTGTAGTAGTCACAGAACAGATTTACGTGATTGAACTACTTTCAATAAGGAGAAGGTACAATTACCTTATCAAGTTCTACTTTCCTCCCACTCACTTCTTTCGAGAGAAACTCCTTCTCTAGAAAGGATCCATCTTAAGCAACGAATATCTTGCCTTCGGATCTGTGATAGAAGGTGTACCCAACAATTTCCTTTGGGTATTCTATGAAGACGTACTTCTCGATTTGGGTTCGAGCTTATCAGATGAAACTTTTTCACATAAGCATCGCAGCCCCAAACATTAAGAAACGACAACTTTGGTTTCTTGCTAAACCACAGTTCATATAGTGTCGTCTCAACGGATTTAGATGGTGCCCTATTTAACGTGAATGCAGTTGTCTCTAATGCATGATCCCAAAACGATATTGGTAAATCGGTAAGAAACATCATAGATTGTACTATATCCAATAAAGTACGGTTATGACGTTCGGACACACCATTATGATGTGGTGTTCCAGGTGGCATGAATTTGTGAAACTATTCCACATTGTTTTAATTGAAGACCAAACTCGTAACTCAAATATTTGTCTCCGCGATCGATCGTAGAAACCTTATTTTCTTGTCACGATGATTTTTCCACTTCACTCTGAAATTCTTTGAACCTTTCAACTATTTCAGACTTATGTTTCATCAAGTAGATATACCCATATCTGCTCAAATCAACTGTGAAGGTCGAAAAATAATGATACCCGCCATGAGCCTTAACACTCATTGGATCGCATACATCGGTATGTATTATTTCCAATAAGTCGGTTGCTCGCTCCATTGTTCCGAGAACGGAGTCTTAGTCATCTTGCGCATGAGGCATGGTTCGCAAGCATCAAGTGATTCATAATCAAGTGATTCCAAAATCCCATCAAGATGGAGTTTCTTCATGCGCTTTACACCAATATGACATAAGCGGAAGTGCCACAAATAAGTTGCACTATCATTATTAACTTTGCATCTTTTGATTTCAATATTATGAATATGTGTATCACTACGATCGAGATCCAATGAACC
This sequence comes from Aegilops speltoides, assembly GCA_021437245.1. Lineage (NCBI taxonomy): Eukaryota > Viridiplantae > Streptophyta > Magnoliopsida > Poales > Poaceae > Aegilops > Aegilops speltoides. The sequence continues at coordinate 82,162,333 of CM038146.1, read as the reverse complement.
ATTTTCATTGGGTGTGTAACCATATAAGGTTTTATTCATGTAAATGTAACAACAGTTTATTCTCTTACTTAAATGAATAACCGTATTGCAATAAACACGATCAAATCATATTCATGCTCAACGTAAACACCAAATAACATTTATTTAGTTTCAACACTAATCCCGAAAGTATAGGGAGTGTGCGATGATGATCATATCAATCTTGAAACTACTTTCAACACACATCGTCACTTCACCCTTAACTAGTTTCATTTATTCGCAACTCCGTTTGAGTTACTACTCTTAGCAACCTAACCAGTACCAAATACCGAGGGGTTGCTATAAACACTAGTAAAGCACACATAAAACACCAGATATCAAATATACCCTTTTTCACTTTGTCATCCTTCTTATCCACCAAATATTTAGGGCAGTTCCGCTTCCAGTGACCATTTCCTTTGCAGTGTAAGCACTTAGTTTCAGGCTTTGGTTCAGCTTTGGGTTTCTTCGTGGGAGTGACAACTTGCTTGTCAATCTACTTGAAGTTCCCTTTCTTTCCTTTGCCCTTTTCTTGAAATTAGTGATCTTGTCAACCATCAACACTTGATGCTCTTTCTTGATTTCTACCTTCATCGATTTCATCATCATGAAAAACTCGGGAATCATTTTCATCATCCCTTGCATACTATAGTTCATCACTAAGTTCTACTAACTTGGTGATGGTGACTAGAGAATTCATCAATCACTATCTTATCTGGAAGATTAACTCCCACTTGATTCAGCGATTGTAGTACCTGCACAATCTGAGTACATGCTCACTAGTTGAGCGATTCTCCTCCATCTTTTAGCTATAGAACTTGTTGGAGACTTCATATCTCTCAACTCGAATTTGCTTGAAATATTAACTTCAATTCTGGAACATCTCATATGGTCCATGATGTTCAAAACATCTTTGAAGTCCCGATTCTAAGCCATAAAGCATGGTGCACAAAACTATCAAGTAGTCATCATATTGAGCTAGCCAAACGCTCATAACGCCGCGCATCCGCTCCTGCAATAGGTTTGTCACCTAGCGGTGCATCAAGGACATAATTCTTCTGCAAGCAATGAGGATAAACCTCGATCACGGATCCTATCCGCATCATTGCTACTAACATCTTTCAACACAGTTTCTCTAGGTACATATCAAAACAAACATATGAAAGCAACTTCATGAGCTATTGATCTTACAACATAATTTGCAAAATACTACCAGGACTAAGTTCATGATAAATTTAAGTTCAATTAATCATATTACTTAAGAACTCCCACTTAGACAGACATCTCTCTAGTCATCTAAGTGATCACGTGATCCAAATCAACTAAACCATAACCGATCATCACGTGAGATGGAGTAGTTTTCAATGGTGAACATCTTATGTTGATCATATCTACTATATGATTCACGCCGACCTTTCGGTCTCCGTGTTCGAGGCCATATCTGCATATGCTAGGCTCGTCAAGTATAACTCGAGTATTCTGCGTGTGCAAAACTGGCTTGCACCCGTTGTAGATGGACGAGAGCTTATCACACCCGATCATCACGTGGTGTCTCGACGCACGACGAACTTTGGCAACGGTGCATACTCGGGAGAACACTACTTGATAATTTTAGTGAGAGATCATCTTAAAATGCTACCGTCAATCAAAGCAAGATAAGATGCATAAAGGATAAACATCACATGCAATCAATATAAGTGATATGATATGGCCATCATCATCTTGTGCTTGTGATCTCCATCTTGAAGCAAATCATGATCACCATCGTCACCGGCGCGACACCTTGATCTCCATCGTAGCATCGTTGTCGTTCGCCATCTATTGCTTCTCGACTATCGCTACCGCTTAGTGATAAAGTAAAGCAATTACAGGCCGTTTGCATTTCATACAATAAGCGACAACCATATGGCTCCTGCCAGATTGCCGATAACCGGTTACAAAACATGATCATCTCATACAATAAAATATAGCATCACGTCTTGACCATATCACATCACAACATGCCCTGCAAAAACAAGTTAGGCGTCCTCTACTTTGTTGTTGCAAATTTTACGTGGCTGCTACGGGCTTAGCAAGAACCGTTCTTACCTACGCATCAAAACCACAGCGATAGTTTGTCAAATAGACTCCGTTTAACCTTCACAAGGACCGGGCGTAGCCACACAGTTCAACTAAAGTGAGAGAGACAGACACCCGCCAATCACCTTTAAGCAACGAGTGCTCGTGGCGGTGAAACCAGTCTCGCGTAAGCGTCTGGCGTAATGTCGGTCCGGCCGCTTCATCTCACAATACCGCTGAACCAAAGTATGACATGCTGGTAGGCGGTATGACTTATATCGTCCACAACTCACTTGTGTTCTACTCGTGCATATAACATCAACGCATAAAACCTAGGCTCGAATGCCACTTTGTTGGGGAACGTAGTAATTTCAAAAATTTCCTCGCACACGCAAGATCATGGTGATGGCATAGCAACGAGAGGAGAGTGTTGTCCACGTACCCTCGTGAGACCGTGGCGAAGCGTTAGCACAACGCGGTTGATGTAGTCGTCGTCTTCACGATCCGACCGATCCAAGTACCGAACGTCACGGCACCTCCGAGTTCAGCACACGTTCAGCTCGATGGCGTCCCTCGAACTCCGATCCAGCCGAGTGTCGAGGGAGAGTTCCGTCGAGACGACGGCGTGGTGGCGATCTTGATGTTCTATCGGCGCAGGCTTCGCCTAAGCTTTGCGACGATATGACCGAGGTGGAATATGGTGGAAGGGGCACCGCACACGGCTAAGGAACGATCCGTAGATCAACTTGTGTGTCTATGGGGTGCCCCTGCCCCGTATATATAAAGGAGGGAGGGAGGAGGAGGCCGGCCCTAGGAGGAGGGCGCGCCAGGGAGTCCTACTCCCACCGGGAGTAGGATTCCTTCTTTCCTAGTCCAACTAGGTCAAGGGGAAAGAGGGAAGTGGAGAAGGAAGGAAGAGGGGGCCGCGCCCAAACCCTTTGTCCAATTCGGACTGGGCTTGGGAGGGCGCGCCTCCTCTGGCTCCTTCCCACTAAAGCCCATTAAGGCCCAATACTCTTCCCCGTATTCCCGTAACTCCCGGTACTTGAAAAATACCGAATCACTCGGAACCTTTCCGAACTCGAATATAGTCGTCCAATATATCGATCTTTACGTCTCGACCATTTCGAGACTCCTCGTCATGTCCCGATCTCATCCGGGACTCGAACTCCTTCGGTACATCAAAACTCATAAACTCATAATATAACATCCATCGAAACCTTAAGCGTGCGGACCCTACGGGTTCGAGAACTATGTAGACATGACCTAGAACTATTCTTGGTCAATAACCAATAGCGGGACCTGGATGCCCATATTGGCTCCTACATATTCTACGAAGATCTTTATCGGTCAAACCGCATAACAACATCGTTGTTCCTTTGTCATCGGTATGTTACTTGCCCGAGATTCGATCGTCGGTATCAATACCTAGTTCAATCTCGTTACCGGCAAGTCTCTTTACTCGTTCCGTAATACATCATCTCGCAACTAACTCATTAGTTGTAATGCTTGCAAGGCTTAAGTGATGTGCATTACCGAGAGGGCCCAGAGATACCTCTCCGACAATCGGAGTGACAAAACCTAATCTCGAAATACCCCAACCCAACATCTGCCTTTGGAGACACCTGTGGTACTCCTCTATAATCACCCAGTTACGTTGTGACGTTTGGTAGCACCCAAAGTGTTCCTCCGGTAAACGGGAGTTACATAATCTCATAGTTATAGGAACATGTATATGTCATGGATAAAAGCAGTAGCAACATACTAAACGATCGTGTGCTAAGCTAATGGAATGGGTCATGTCAATCAGATCATTCACCTAATGATGTGACCTTGCTAATCAAATAACAACCCTTTGTTCATGGTTAGGAAACATAACCATGTTTGATTAACAAGCTAGTCAAGTAGAGGCATACTAGTGACACTCTGTTTGTCTATATATTCACACATGTATTATGTTTCCGGTTAATACAATTCTAGCATGAATAATAGACATTTATCATGAAATAAGGAAATAAATAATAACTTTATTATTGCCTCTAGGGCATATTTCCTTCAACATCTCATATGGTCCATGACGTTCAAAACGTCTTTGAAGTCCCGATTCTAAGCCGTTAAGCATGGTGCACTAAACTATCAAGTAGTCATCGTATTGAGCTAGCCAAGCGCTTCATAACGTCGCATCTGCTCCTGCAATAGGTCATCACCTAGCGGTGCATTAAGGACATAATTCTTACGTATAGCGTTGAGGATAAACCTCGATCACGGATCCAATCCGCATCATTGCTACTAACATTTTTCAACACAGTTTTCTCTAGGAAAATATCAAAATAAACATATGAAAGCAACAACGCGAGCTATTGATCTACAACATGGTTTGCAAAATACTACGGGACTAAGTTCATGATAAATTTAAGTTCAATTAATCATATTACTTAAGAACTCCCACTTAGGCAGACATCTCTCTAGTCATCTAAGTGATCACGTGATCCAAATCAACTAAACCATAACCGATCATCACGTGAAATGGAGTAGTTTTCAATGGTGAACATCTTATGTTGATCATATCTACTATATGATTCACGCTCGACCTTTCGGTCTCCGTGTTCGAGGCCATATCTGCATATGCTAGGCTCGTAAAGTATAACCCGAGTATTCTGCGTGTGCAAAACGGCTTGCACCGTTGTAGATGGACGTAGAGCTTATCACACCGATCATCACGTGGTGTGCAGGCACGACGAACTTTGGCAGCGGTGCATACTGGGAGAACACTTCTTGATAATTTAGTGAGAGATCATCTTATAATGCTACCGTCGATCAAAGCAAGATAAGATGCATAAAGGATAAACATCACATGCAAATCAATATAAGTGATATGATATGGTCATCATCATCTTGTGCTTCGTGATCTTCATCTCCGCAGCACCACCATGATCACCATCGTCACCGGTAGCGACACCTTGATCTCCATCGTAGCATCGTTGTCGTCTCGCCAATCTTATGCTTCTCGACTATCGCTACCGCTTAGTGATAAAGTAAAGCATTACGAAGCGATTGCATTGCATACAATAAGCGACAACCATATGGCTCCAGCCGATTGCCGATAACCGGTTACAAAACATGATCATCTCATACAATAAAATATAGCATCACGTCTTGACCATATCACATCACAACATGCCTGCAAAAACAAGTTAGGCGTCCTCTACTTTGTTGTTGCAAATTTTACGTGGCTGCTACGGGCTTAAGTAAGAACCAGTCTCACCTCGCATCAAAACCACAGCGATACTTCGTCAAATAGACTCCGTTTAACCTTCTCAAGGACGGGCGTAGCCACACTTGGTTCAACTAAAGTGAGAGAGCAGAGACACCCACCAGTCACCTTTAAGCAGCGAGTGCTCGTGGCGGTGAAACCAGTCTCGCGTAAGCGTCTGGCGTAATGTCGGTGCAGGCGCTTCATCTCACAATACCGCTGAACCAAAGTATGACATCTTGGTAGGTAGTATGACTTGTATCGCCCACAACTCACTTGTGTTCTACTCGTGCAAAACATCAAACCATAAAACCTAGGCTCGGATGCCCTTTGTTGGGGAGCGTAGTAATTTCAAAAAATTCCTACGCACACGCAAGATCATGGTGATGCATAGCAACAAGAGGGAGAGTGTCGTCTACGTACCCTCGTGACCCGGCGGAAGCGATCTGGCGTAGAGGAAGTAGTCGTCGTTCTCCTCGCGATCCGACCGATCCGGCGCCGTTACTCTGGCGCCCCAGTTCTTGACACACGTACAGCTCGATGGCGTCCCTCGTACTCCGATCCAGCCGAGTGTCGAGGGAGAGTTCCGTCGACCTGACGGCGTGGTGGCGATCTTGATGTTTCACCGGCGCGGGGCTTCGTCTAAGCTTGGCGACGGTATGACCGAGTGGAATATGGTGGAGGGGCACCGCTGCACGGCTGAGGAACGATCCATAGATCAAACTTGTGTGTCCTAGGGTGCCCCCTGCCCCGTATATAAGGAGGAGGGGGAGGCCGGCCGGCCTAGAGGGCGGCGGAGGAGTCCTACTCCCACCGAGTAGGACTCCCCCTTCCTAGTTGGAGTAGGATTGGGGGAGGGGAAGAGGGAAAGGGGCGCCGCCCCCTCCTGTCCTATTCGGACTGGGGGAGAGGCGCGCGCCACCACCTGGCCGCCCTCCTCTTCTCCCTCGAGGCCCACTAAGGCCCATGTAGTACCGGGGGTTCCGTAACCTCCGGTACTCCGATAAATTCTGTTTTCACCCGAACCAATCCGAACTCCAAATATAGGCTTCAATATATCAATCTTTATGTCTCGACCATTTCGAGACTCCTCGTCATGTCCGTGATCACATCCGGGACTCGAACTTCTTCGGTACATCAAAATACATAAACTCATAATAACTGCCATCGAAACCTTAAGCGTGCATGGACCCTACGGTTCGAGAACAATGTAGACATGACCTAGAACTATTCTCGGTCAATAACCAATAGCGGGACCTGGATGCCCATATTGCTTCCTACATATTCTACGAAGATCTTTGTCGGTCAGACCGCATAACAACATACGTTGTTCCCTTTGTCATCGGTATGTTACTTGCCCGAGATTCGATCGTCGGTATCCAATACCTAGTTCAATCTCGCTACCGCAAGTCTCTTTACTCGTTCCGTAATACATCATCTCACAACTAACTCATTAGTTGTAGTGCTTGCAAGGCTTCAGTGATGTGTATTACCGAGAGGGCCCAGAGATACCTCTCCGACAATCGGAGTGACAATACCTAATCTCGAAATATGCCAACCCAACATCTGCCTTTGGAGACACCTGTAGTACTCCTTTATAATCACCCAGTTACGTTGTGACGTTTGGTAGCACCCAAAGTGTTCCTCCGGTAAACGGGAGTTGCATAATCTCATAGTTATAGGAACATGTATAAGTCATGGATAAAAGCAGTAGCAACATACTAAACGATCGTGTGCTAAGCTAATGGAATGGGTCATGTCAATCAGATCATTCTACTAATGATGTGACCTTGTTAATCAAATAACAACTCTTTGTTCATGGTTAGGAAACATAACCATCTTTGATTAACAAGCTAGTCAAGTAGAGGCATTCTAGTGACACTCTGTTTGTCTATATATTCACACATGTATTATGTTTCCGGTTAATATAATTCTAGCATGAATAATAAACATTTATCATGATATGAGGAAATATATAATAACTTTATTATTGCCTCTAGGGCATATTTCCTTCATACATTGTTCTCGAACCGTAGGGTCCGCACGCTTAAGGTTTCGATGACAGTTATTATGAGTTTATGTATTTTGATGTACCGAAGAAGTTCGGAGTCCCGGATGTGATCACGGACATGACGAGGAGTCTCGAAATGGTCGAGACATAAAGATTGATATATTGAAGCCCATATTTGGAGTTCGGATTGGTTCCGGTGAAAACAGAATTTATCGAGTACCGGAGGTTACCGAACCCCCGGTACTACATGGGCCTTAGTGGGCCTCGAGGAGAAGAGGAGGGCCGGCCAGGGGTGGCAGCGCCTCTCCCCCCAGTCCGAATAGGACAAGGAGAGGCGGCGCCCCTTTCCCTCTTCCCCCTCCCCCAATCCTACTCCAACTAGGAAAGGGGGGGAGTCCTACTCCCGGTGGGAGTAGGACTCCTCCGGCGCGCCCCTCTAGGCCGGCCGCACCTCCCCCCTCCCTCCTTTATATACGGGGGCAGGGGGGCACCCTAGGACACACAAGTTTGATCTACGGATCGTTCCTTAGCCGTGTGCGGTGCCCCCCTCCACCATATTCCACCTCGGTCATACCGTCGCGAAGCTTAGGCGAAGCCCTGCGCCGGTGAAACATCAAGATCGTCACCACGCCGTCGTCTTGACGGAACTCTCCTCGACACTCGGCTGGATCGAGTACGAGGGACGTCATCGAGCTGTACGTGTGTCAAGAACTCGGGGGCGCCGGAGTAACGGCGTCGGGATCGGTCGGATCGCGAGGAGAACGTACGACTACTTCCTCTACGCTGTGATCGCTTCCGCTTCGGGTCTACGAGGGTACGTAGACAACACTCTCCCCTCTCGTTGCTATGCATCACCATGATCTTGCGTGTGCGTAGGAAATTTTTTGAAATTACTACGTTCCCCAACAGTGGCATCCGAGCCTAGGTTTTTATGGTTTGATGTTTTGCACGAGTAGAACACAAGTGAGTTGTGGGCGATACAAGTCATACTACCTACCAGCATGTCATACTTTGGTTCAGCGGTATTGTGAGATGAAGCGGCCCAGACCGACATTACGCCAGACGCTTACGCGAGACTGGTTTCACCGCCATGAGCACTCGTTGCTTAAAGGTGACCGGTGGGTGTCTGTCTCTCTCACTTTAGTTGAACCGAGTGTGGCTACGCCCGGTCCTTGAGAAGGTTAAACGGAGTCTATTTGACGAAGTATCATTGTGGTTTTGATGCGTGGGTGAGACTGGTTCTTGCTTAAGCCCGTAGCAGCCACGTAAAATTTGCAACAACAAAGTAGAGGACGCCTAACTTGTTTTTGCAGGCATGTTGTGATGTGATATGGTCAAGACGTGATGCTCTATTTTATTGTATGAGATGATCATGTTTTGTAACCGGTTATCGGCAATCGGCTGGAGCCATATGGTTGTCGCTTATTGTATGCAATGCAATCGCTTTGTAATGCTTTACTTTATCACTAAGCGGTAGCGATAGTCGTAGAAGGATAAGATTGGCGAGACGACAACGATGCTACGATGGAGATCAAGGTGTCACGCCGGTGACGATGGTGATCATGGTGGTGCTGCGGAGATGAAGACCACGAAGCACAAGATGATGATGACCATATCATATCACTTATATTGATTTGCATGTGATGTTTATCCTTTATGCATCTTATCTTGCTTTTGATTGACGGTAGCATTATAAGATGATCTCTCACTAAATTATCAAGAAGTGTTCTCCCGAGTATGCACCGTTGCCAAAGTTCGTCGTGCCCGCACACCACGTGATGATCGGGTGTGATAAGCTCTCGTCCATCTACAACGGGTGCAAGCCAGTTTTGCACACGCAGAATACTCGGGTTATACTTGACGAGCCTAGCATATGCGATATGGCCTCGGAACACGGAGACCGAAAGGTCGAAGCGTGAATCATATAGTAGATATGATCAACATAAGATGTTCACCATTGAAAACTACTCCATTTCACGTGATGATCGGTTATGGTTTAGTTGATTTGGATCACGTGATCACTTAGATGACTAGAGAGATGTCTTTTAAGTGGGAGTTCTTAAGTAATATGATTAATTGAACTTAAATTTATCATGAACTTAGTACCGATAGTATCTTGCTTGTTTATGTTTGATTGTAGATAGATGGCTCGTCTTTGTTGTTCCGTTGAATTTTAATGCGTTCCTTGAGAAAGCAAAGTTGAAAGATGATGGTAGCAATTACACGGATCGGGTCCGTAACTCGAGGATTATCCTCATTGCTGCACGTAAGAGTTACGCCCCGGATGCACCGCTAGGTGATGTGCTCGCTTCTGGAGCAACACCGATGTTGTGAACGTCTGCGAGCAAAGCTGATGACTACTCTATAGTTCAGATGTGCCATGCTTTACGGCTTAGAACCGGGACTTCAACGACGTTTTGAACGTCATGGAGCATATGAGATGTTCCAGAGTTGAAGTTAATATTCCAACAGTAATGCCCGGATTGAGAGATATGAAGTCTCCAATAAGTTCTATAGCTGCAAGATGGAGGAGAATAGTTACATTAGTGAGCACATACTCGTAATGTCCGGGTACTACAATCACTTGACACAATTGGGAGTTAATCTTCCAGATGATTGTGTCATTGATGTAATTCTTCAATCACTGCCACCAAGCTACAAAGGCTTCGTGATGAACTAATATGCAAGGGTTAGTAAAGACTATACCGAGCTCTTCGCAATGCTAAAGGCTGCGGAGGTAGAAATCAAGAAGGAGCATCAAGTGTTGATGGTCAATAAGACCACTAGTTTCAAGAAGAAAGGCAAAGGGAAGAAGAAGGAACTTCAAGAAGAACAAAGCAAGCAAGTTGCTGCTCAGAGAAGAAACCCAAGTCTGGACCTAAGCCTGAAACCGAGTGCTTCTACCGCAAGCGATCGTCACCGAAGCGGAACTGCCCCAAGTATTTGGCGGATAAGAAGGATGGCAAGGTGAACAAAGGTATATGTGATATACATGTTATTGATGTGTACCTTACTAGAGCTCGCAGAGCACTGGTATTTGATATCTGGTTCTGCTGCTAATATTTGCAACTCAAAGCAGGACTACGGATTGCTTAACACCGCAAAGGACGAGGTGACGATGCTGGCGTGGGAAATGGTTCCAAAGTCGATGTGATCGCGGTCGGCACGCTACCTCTACATCTACCTTCGGGATTAGTTTTAGACCTAAATAATTGTTATTTGGTGCTGCGTTGAGCATGAACATTATATCTGGGTCTTGTTTGATGCGAGACGGTTATTCATTTAAATCGAGAATAATGGTTGTTCTATTTATATGAGTAATATCTTTTATGGTCATGCACCCTTGAGGAGTGGTCTATTTTGATGAATCTCGATAGTAGTGATACACATATTCATAATGTTGAAACCAAAAGATGCAGAGTTGATAATGATAGTGCAACTTATTTGTGGCACTGCCGTTTAGGTCATATCGGTGTAAAGCGCATGAAGAAACTCCATCTTGATGGACTTTTGGAGTCACTTGATTATGAATCACTTGGCACTTATGAACCGTGCCTCATGGGCAAGATGACTAAAACCCGTTCTCGGTACCATGGAGAGAGCAACAGATTTGTTGGAAATCATACATACTGGATGTATGTGGTCCGATGAATGTTGAGGCTCGTGGCGGATATCGTTATTTTCTCACCTTCACAGATGATTTAAGCGAGATATGGGTATATCTACTTAATGAAACATAAGTCTGAAACATTTGAAAAGTTCAAAGAATTTCAGAGTGAAGTTGAAAATCATCGTAATAAGAAAATTAAATTTCTACGATCGATCGTGGAGGTGAATATTTGAGTTACGAGTTTGGTCTACATTTGAAACAATGCGAATAGTTTAAGAACTCACGCCACCCGAACACCACAACAGTAATGGTGTGTCCGAACGTCGTGTCGTACTTTACTAGATATGGTGCGATCTATGATGTCTCTTACAGATTTACCGCTATCGCTTTGGGGTTACGCTCTAGAGACAGCCGATTCACACTGAATAGAACACCGTCGAAATCCGCTGAGACGACACCTTATGAACTATGGTTTAGCAAGAAACCAAAGTTGTCGCTTCTTAAAGTTTGGGGATGCGATGCTTATGTGAAAAAGCTTCAACCCGATAAGCTCGAACCCAAATCGAGAAATGTGTCTTCATAGGATACCCAAAGGAGACAGTTGGGTATACCTTCTATCACAGATCTGAAGGCAAGACATTCGTTGCTAAGAATGGATCCTTTCTAGAGAAGGAGTTTCTCTCGAAAGAAGTGAGTGGGAGGAAAGTAGAACTTGATGAGGTAATTGTACCTTCTCCCTTACTTGAAAGTAGTTCGTCGCAGAAACCGGTTTACGAGACATCTACACCAAGTAGTGAGGAAGTTGATGATGTTGATCATGAAACTTCGATCAAGTTACTACGAACCACGTAGATCAACCAGAGTTAGATCCGCACTGAGTGGTACGGTAATCCGTTCGGAAATCATGCTACTAGATCATGATGAACCTACGAACTATGAAGAAGCGATGGTGAGCCCAGATTCGCAAAATGGCTTGAGGCCATGAAATGCGAGATGGGATCCATGTATGAAAACAAAGTATGGACTTTGGTTGACTTGCCCGAGGGAAGGCAAGCAATAGAAAACAAGTGGATCTTCAAGAAGAAGACCGACGCCGACGGTAATATTATCGTCTATAAAGCTCGACTTGTCGCAAAGGGTTTTCGACAAGTTCAAGGGATTAACTATGATGAGACCTTCTCACCAGTAGCGATGCTTAAGTCCGTCCGAATCATGTTAGCAATTGTCGCATTTTATGATTATGAAATTTGGCAAATGGATGTAAAGACTGCATTCTGAATGGATTTACGGAAGAAGAGTTGTATATGATGCAACCGAAGGTTTTATCGATCCAAAGGAGCTAACAAAGTATGCAAGCTCCAATGATCCATCTATGGACTGGTGCAAGCATCTCGAGTTGGAATAAACGCTTTGATAGTGTGATCAAAGCATTTGGGTTTGTACAGACTTTTGGAGAAGCTGTATTTACAAGAAAGTGAGTGGGAGCTCAGAGCATTTCGATATTATATGTAGATGACATATTGCTAATCGGAAATGATATAGAATTCTGGATAGCATAAAGGGATACTTGAATAAGAGTTTTTCAATGAAAGACCTCGGTGAAGCTGCTTACATATTAGGCATTAAGATCTATAGAGATAGATCAAGACGCTTAATTGGACTTTCACAAAGCACATACCTTGACAAAATTTTGAAGAAGTTCAAAATGGATCAAGCAAAGAAAGGGTTCTTGCCTGTGTTACAAGGTGTGAAGTTGAGTAAGACTCAATGCCCGACCACTGCAGAAGATAGAGAAAAATGAAAGATGTTCCTATGCTTCAGCCATAGGCTCTATCATGTATGCAATGCTGTGTACCAGACTGATGTGTGCCTTGCTATAAGCCTAGCAGGAGGTACCAAAGTAATCCAGAGTGGATCATCGACAGCGGTCAAGAACATCCCGAAATACCGAAAAGGACTAAGGATATGTTTCTCGATATGGAGGTGACAAAGAGCTCATCGTGGCGGTTACGTTGATGCAAGCTTTGACACCGATCCGGACGATTCTAAATCGCAGACCGGATACGATTTACACTAAACGGAGGAGCTGTCGGTTGGTGCAGTTCTAAACAAAGCGTCGAAAGGGATCTACATGTGAAGCGGAGTACATAGCAGCTTCGAAGCAGCTAATGAAGGAGTCTGGATGAAGGAGTTCATATCCGATCTAGGTGTCATACCTAGTGCATCGGGTCCAATGAAAATCTTCGTGACAATATCGAGCAATTGCCTTAGCGAAGGAATCCAGATTTCACAAGAGGACCAAGCACATCAAGAGACGCTTCAATTCCATCCGGGACTTAGTCCGTGGGAGACATAGAGATTTGCAAGATACATACGGATCTGAATGTTGCGCACACCGCTGACTAAGCCTCTTCCACGAGCAAAACATGATCAGCACCAAGACTCCATGGGTGTTAGAATCATTACTATGTAATCTAGATTATTGACTCTAGTGCAAGTGGGAGATCAAGGAAATATGCCCTAGAGGCAATAATAAAGTTATTATTTATTTCCTTATTTCATGATAAATGTTTATCATTCATGCTAGAATTGTATTAACCGGAAACATGATACATGTGTGAATGCATAGACAAACAACATGTCACTAGTATGCCTCTACTAGACTAGCTTGTTAATCAAAGATGGTTATGTTTCCTAACCATGAACAAAGAGTTGTTATTTGATTAACAAGGTCACATCATTAGTAGAATGATCTGATTGACATGACCCATTCCAATTAGCTTAGCACACGATCGCTTAGTATGTTGCTACCGCTTTTATCCATGACTTATACATGTTCCTCGTAACTATGAGATTATGCAACTCCGCTTACGGAGGAACACTTTGGTGCTACCAAACGCCACAACGAATCGGGTGATTATAAAGGAGTACTACAGGTGTCTCCAAAGGCGATGTTGGGTTGGCGATTTGAGATTAGGTTTTGTCACTCCGATTGTCTGGAGAGGTATCTCTGGGCCCTCTCGGTAATACACATCATCAAGCCTTGCAAGCACTACAACTAATGAGTTAGTTGTGAGATGATGTATTACGGAACGAGTAAAGAGACTTGCCGATAACGAGATTGAACTAGGTATTGATACCGACGATCGAATCTCGGGCAAGTAACATACCGATGACAAAGGAACAATGTATGTTGTTATGCGGTCGACCGACAAAGATCTTCAGAGAATATGTAGGAACCAATATGGGCATCCAGGTCCCGCTATTGGTTATTGACCGAGAATAGTTCTAGGTCATGTCTACATTGTTCTCGAACCGTAGGGTCCGCACGCTAAGGTTTCGATGATGCTTATTATGAGTTTATGTATTTTGATGTACCAAGAAGTTCGAGTCCCTGATGTGATCACGGACATGACGAGGAGTCTCAAATGGTCGAGACATAGGGATTGATATATTGGAAGCCCATATTTGGAGTTCGGATTGGTTCCGGTGAAAACAGAATTTATCGAGTACCGGAGGTTACCGAACCCCCCGGTACTACATGGGCCTTAGTGGGCCTCGAGGGAGAAGAGGAGGGGCCGCCAGGGGGTGGCACGCCCTCTCCCCCAGTCCGAATAGGACAAGGAGGGGGCGCGCCCTTCCTCTTCCCCTCCCCCAATCCTACTCCAACTAGGAAGGGGGAGTCCTACTCCTGGGAGTAGGACTCCTCCGCGCCCCCTCTAGACCGGCCGCACCTCCCCCTCCTCCTTTATATACGGGGCAGGGGGCACCCTAGGACACACAAGTTTGATCTACGGATCATTCCTTAGCCGTGTCGGTGCCCCCTCCACCATATTCCACCTCGGTCATACCGTCATGAAGCTTAGGCGAAGCCCTCGCCGTGAAACATCAAGATCGTCCTGCACGCCGTCGTCTTGATGGAACTCTCCTCGACACTCGGCTGGATCGGAGTACGAGGATGTCATCGAGCTGTACGTGTGTCAAGAACTCGGGCGCCGAGTAACGGCGCCGGGATCGGTCGGATCGCGAGGAGAACGTACGACTACTTCCTCTATGTTGTGATCGCTTCCGCTTCGGGTCTACGAGGGTACGTAGACAACACTCTCCCCTCTCGTTGCTATGCATCACCATGATCTTGCGTGTGCGTAGGAAAATTTTTGAAATTACTACGTTCCCCAACAATAAGGGTTTCTCTTCTACATGCTATTGGAGCTTGAGAAGAGAAGAGACCCTCGCGCACTCCTCCTCCGCTCGCCGCGCCGCGGGTTGCGAGATTGAGCCGAGCTCACTCCTATGCGCTTCTTTTTGCCGGTCAGGAACGGAGAGTCTTTGTAGGGCCACGATCTGAGACGTCGGATCGTGGGCTACCGACTTGGACGTGGGTTCAGCCCACGTCTCTCCACGCGCGGCCGCACATATATATGGGGGGCGCTGCCAACCCTAGCCGCCGCGAAAAATAGAACGCATCTCCGCCTCCACGCCCACGTCGTTCCTTTGCTGCTGCTGCCGCCGGTGACTCCGTCCCGTCCACCGCGTACACGATCGACGGGAGAGCAGGTCTCCGAAACCACGCCCTTCTGGTTCTTGTACGGGGTGAGGGGCGAATAGGTTTTTGGGCAGCGACTACGCGACTGCTCGCTTCCGATCGTCTGCTTCCTCTACGTCCGCGTCACCTTCATCATCACCATGTCCACCGACACCGACCGTGCCGCCGTCGAGAAAGCCGAAGCCGACAAGAAGGCCGCCGAGGACGCCGCTGCTGCCACCAAAGCTGCGGCCTCTGCATGGCCTACTAGAGGGTATAACTCGTTTATCCTGCTCCTGATTATTTTCATATTAGCAGTACTAGCAGTATGTGTAGATTTGTCTACTGTTTGCTTAGTACGTGCATGTTTAGATCAAAGTCAGTACGTCATCAATTTAGTCAATGCCATGCTAGTGATTTACTCGTGGATTAATTTAATCGAGAAATTTCCTATTTACTCAGCAATCCAAAAACCTATTATGTGAAGGAATTTTTCGGCAAGTGGCTTTGCCGCTGCACTGAAACCGGATAAGTTTACCGGTACGTATTTTAAGCGTTGGCAGACAAAGACCACTTTATGGCTCACGGCTATGAACGTGTTCTGGGTCTCCGCTGTGTCCACGGGAACGATTGCTCCTGAACAGGAGAAGGCGTTCAGGGAGGCAACCACTGTGTTTCTCGGAGCAGTTCTTAGCGTGATCGGAGATAAACTGGTCGATGCATATTTACATGTGCATGTTGCCAAGGACTTGTGGGAGGCGCTCGAATCTAAGTTCGGGGCCGCCGATGCAGGGAGCGAGATGTATATTATAGAGCAGTTCCACGATTACAAGATGGTCGAGAACCGTCCTGTACTGGAGCAGGCTCATGAGATAATATGCATTGTTAAGGAGCTTGAGCTTCTGAAGTGCGAGTTACCGGGCAAGTTTGTCGCGAGTTTCATAATCGCTAAGCTCCCCAATTCTTGGAGGAACTTTGCCACCACTCTGAAACATCAGAGGCGTGAATTCTCTGTGGAGGATGTCATTGGCCATCTGAGTGTTGAGCAGAATTCGAGGGCAAAGGACTCGCACGGAAAAGGGGTCGAAGGGACTTCTGTTGCCAACATGGTGAACCAGAAGAACTTCAACTCCCACAAGCCCAAGGGAAAGAACGGTGTCCAACACAATACCGACTTTAAGAAGAAGGGTAAGAAGACCTTCAAGAAGAACAAGAAGGACGAGGGCTGCTTTACTTGTGGTTTGGTTGAACATTGGGCCAACAAGTGCCCAAACAAGTACAAAAAGCCAGGACAGGAATCCAAGTCTGTCAACATGATTGTGGGCAACAATGAGAATGGTGCATCTGGGTACGGTAATTTATTTACTGTTTTTTCAGTGTTTCAACCCAACGATTGGTGGGTGGACACAGGTGCAGGTGTTCATGTGTGTGCTGACATTTCATTGTTCACTTCTTACCAGGTCACAGGTCACGGGTCCGTATTGATGGGGAATGGAGCGAGTGCTTCTGTTCATGGTGTTGGCACGGTCGATTTGAAGTTTACTTCGGGAAGGATCGTGCAGCTTAAGAACGTGCAACATGTCCCCGCCATCAAGAAGAACCTCGTTAGTGGCTCCCTTCTATGTAGAGAAGGGTTTAAGTTGGTTTTCGAGTCTAATAAATTAGTTGTTACGAAATATGGACTCTTTGTTGGAAAAGGTTATGAGAGCGGAGGGATGTTCCGCCTTTCCCTCGCAGATTTTTGTAATAAAGTCGTGAACCATATTCATTCGAATGTTAATGAATCTGAAGTTTGACATTCACGTCTTTGTCACATTAGTTTTGGTGTTATGACGCGGCTAGCCAAGTTGGATTTAATCCCGAGTTTCACTTTAACCAAAGGTTCTAAGTGCCTTTCATGTGTGCAAGCTAAGCAACCTCGCAAGCCTCATAAGGCCGCGGAGGAGAGACACCTGGCACCATTAGAACTCATACATTCTGATCTTTGTGAGATGAATGGTGTGTTAACTAAAGGTGGAAAGAGATACTTCATGACATTGATAGATGATTCCACTAGATATTGCTATGTTTATCTGTTAAATACTAAGGATGAGGCGCTACACTACTTTAAAATCTATAAGGCAGAAGTTGAGAATCAACTTGAAAAGAAAATTAAACGAGTTCGGTCAGATCGTGGTGGAGAGTACTTCTCGAGTGAGTTTGATTCCTTCTGTGCGGAACACGGCATTATTCATGAGAGGACGCCTCCCTATTCACCCCAGTCAAATGGGGTTGCCGAGCGGAAAAACCGTACTCTAACTGATTTGGTTAACGCCATGTTAGATACATCGGGTTTATCCAAGGCATGGTGGGGGGAGGCTATATTGACGGTGTTGGGGAACGTAGTAATTTCAAAAAATTTCCTACGCACACGCAAGATCATGGTGATGCATAGCAACGAGAGGGAGAGTGTTGTCTCACGCACCCTCGTGACCCGAAGCGAAGCGTTGACACAACGAGAGGAAGTAGTCGACGTCCTCCTGGTCCAACCGATCCAAGCACCGCATTCCGGTACCTCCGAGTTCTTGACACGCGTACAGCTCGATGACACACCCTCGATCTCCAATCCAAAGAGAGGCTCGAGGGGAGTTCCACAAGACGACGGTGTGGTGACGATCTTGATGTTCTCTTGTCGCAGGCTTCGCCTAAGCACCGCTACAATATGACCGAGGTGTAATATCGTGGAGGGGGCACCGCACACGCTAAGGAACGATCTCAATGATCAACTTGTGTGTCTATGGGGTGCCCCTACCCCGATATATAAAGGAGTGAAGGAGGGGGGCCGCCCTCTCTATGGCGCGCCTTAGGGGAGTCCTACTCCCACCGAGTAGGATTCCCCTTTCCTAGTCCAACTAGGAACCCTTCCATATAGTAGGAGTAGGAGAGAAGGAAAGGGAAGAGAGAAGGAGAAGGAAGGAAGGGGCACCCCTCCCTAGTCCAATTCGGACTAGCCAAAGGGAGGTGCGCCACCCTTTAGGCCCTCTCTCTTTTCCCGTATGGCCCAATGATGCCCAATACGAATTCCCGTAACTCTCCCAGACTCAAAAATACCCAATCACTCGAACCTTTCGAACTCTGAATATAGTCGTCCAATATATCGATCTTTACGCCTCGACCATTTCGAGACTCCTCGTCATGTCCCCGATCTCATCCGGGACTCAACTCCTTCGTACATCAAAACTCATAAACTCATAATATAACCGCCATCGAAACCTTAAGCGTGCATGGACCCTACGGTTCGAGAACAATGTATACATGACCGAGACACGTCTCGGTCAATAACCAATAGCGGACCTGGATGCCCATATTGGTTCCTACATATTCTACGAAGATCTTTATCGGTCAGACCGCATAACAACATACGTTGTTCCTTTGTCATCGGTATGTTACTTGCCCGAGATTCGATCGTCGGTATCCAATACCTAGTTCAATCTCGCTATCGCAAGTCTCTTTACTCGCTCCGTAATACATCATCTCGCAACTAACTCATTAGTTGAAATGCTTGCAAGGCTTAAGTGATGTGTATTACCGAGAGGGCCAGAGATACCTCTCCGACATTCGGAGTGACAAATCCTAATCTCAAATACGCCAACTCAACAAGTACCTTCGGAGACACCTGAGAGCACCTTTATAATCACCCGATTACGCCAGACGCTTGGTAGCACACAAAGTGTTCCTCCGGTAAACGGGAGTTGCATAATCTCATAGTCATAGCAACATGTATAAGTCATGAAGGAAGCAATAGCAACATACTAAACGAACGTGTGCTAAGCTAACGGAATGGGTCATGTAAATCAGATCATTCAACTAATGATGTGACCTTGTTAATCAAATAACAACTCCTTGTTCATGGTTAGGAAACATAACCATCTTTGCTTAACAAGCTAGTCAAGTAGAGGCATACTAGTGACACTCTGTTTGTCTATATATTCACACATGTACTATGTTTCCGGTTAATACAATTCTAGCATGAATAATAAACATTTATCATGATATGAGGAAATAAATAATAACTTTATTATTGCCTCTAGGGCATATTTCCTTCAGTCTCCCACTTGCACTAGAGTCAATAATCTAGATCACATCACCATGTGATTAACATCGATAGTTCACATCATCATGTGATTAACACCCATAGTTCACATCGCCATGTGACCAACATCCAAAGGGTTTACTAGATTCAGTAATCTAGTTCACATCGCTATGTGATTAACACCCAAAGAGTACTAAGGTGTGATCATGTTTTGCTTGTGAGAGAATCTTAGTCAACGGGTCTTTCACATTCAGATCCGTTATGTATTTTGCAATTTTCTATGTCTACAATGCTCTGCACGAAGCTACTCTAGCTAATTGCTCCCACTTTCAATATGTATCTAGATCGAGACTTAGAGTCATCCAGATCGGTGTCAAAACTTGCATCGACGTAACCCTTTACGACGAACCTTTTTGTCACTTCCATAATCGAGAAACATATCCTTATTCCACTAAGGATAATTTTGACCACCGTCCATGATCTACTCCTAGATCACTATTGTACCCCTTGCCAAACTCAAAGTCAGGGTATACAATAGATCTGGTACACAGATGGCATACTTTATAGAACCTATGGCCAAGGCATAGGAATGACTTTCATTCTCTTTCTATCTTCTGCCATGGTCGGGTTTTGAGTCTTACTCAATTTCACACCTTGTAACACAGGCAAGAACTCTTTCTTTGACTGCTCCATTTTGAACTACTTCAAAATCTCGTCAAGGTATGTACTCATTGAAAAACTTATCAAGCGCCTTGATCTATCTCTATAGATCTTGATGCTCAATATGTAAGCATCTTCACCGAGGTCTTTCTTTGAAAAACTCCTTTCAAACACTCCTTTATGCTTTGCGAATAATTCTATATTATTTCCAATCTACAATATGTCATTCACATATACTTATCGAAATGTTGTAGTGCTCCCACTCACTTTCTAGTAAATACAGGCTTCACCGCAAGCTCAGATAAACTATATGCTTTGATCAACTTATCAAAGCGTATATTCCAACTCCAAATGCTTGCACCAGTCCATAGATGCACATTTTGTTAACACCTTTAGGATCGACAAAACCTCTTGGTTGCATCACATACAACTCTTCTTTAATAACTCCATTAAGGAATGCAGTTTTGTTTATCCATTTGCCGATTTCATAAAATGCGGCAATTGCTAACATGATTCGGACAGACTTTTAAGCACCGATACGAGTGAGAAAATCTCATTGTATTCAACATCTTGAACTTTGTCAAAACCTTTTTCGAAAAGTCTAGCTTTGTAGATAGTAACACTACTATCGTCGTCTTCCTTCCTCTTGAAGATCCATTTATACAATATGGCTTGCCGATCATCGGCAACTCCACCAAAGTCCACACTTTGTTCTCATACATGGATCCCATCTCGATTTCATGGCCTTAAGCCATTTTATGGAATCTAGGCTCATCATCGCTTCCTCATAGTTCGTAGGTTTATCATGGTCTAGTACCATGACTTTCGTAACAGGATTACCGTACCACTCAGTGCGGACCTACTCTGGTTTACCTACGAGATTCGATAGTAACTTGATCTGAAGTTACATGATCATCATCATTAGCTTCCTCACTAATTGGTGTAGTAGTCACAGGAACAGATTTCTGTGATGAACTACTTTCCAATAAGGGAGAAGGTACAATTACCTCATCTAGTTCTACTTTCCTCCCACTCACTTCTTTCGAGAGAAACTCCTTCACTAGAAAGGATCCATTTATTAGCAACGAATGTTTTGCCTTCGGATCTGTGATAGAAGGTGTACCCAACAATTTCCTTTGGGTATTCTATGAAGATGCACTTCTCCGATTTGGGTTTGAGCTTATCAGGATGAAACTTTTTCACATAAGCATCGCAGCCCCAAACTTTTAAGAAACGACAACTTTGGTTTCTTGCTAAACCACAGTTCATATAGTGTCGTCTCAACGGATTTAGATGGTGCCCTATTTAACGTGAATACAGCTGTCTCTAATGCATGATCCCAAAACGATATTGGTAAATCAGTAAGAAACATTATAGATTGTACTACATCCAATAAAGTACGGTTATGACGTTCGGACACACCATTATGATGTGGTGTTCCAGGTGGCATGAATTTGTCAAACTATTCCACATTGTTTTAATTGAAGACCAAACTCGTAACTCAAATATTTGTCTCCGCGATCGATCGTAGAAACCTTATTTTCTTGTCACGATGATTTTTCACTTCACTCTGAAATTCTTTGAACCTTTCAACTATTTCAGACTTATGTTTCATCAAGTAGATATACCCATATCTGCTCAAATCATCTGTGAAGGTCGAAAATAATGATACCCGCCATGAGCCTTAACACTCATTGGATCGCATACATCAAGATGTATTATTTCCAATAAGTCGGTTGCTTTCGCTCCATCGTTCCGGAGAACGAGTCTTAGTCATCTTGCCCATGAGGCATGGTTCGCAAGCATCAAGTGATTCATAATCAAGTGATTCCAAAATCCCATCAAGATGGAGTTTCTTCATGCGCTTTACACCATTATGACCTAAACGGCAAGTACCACAAATAAGTTGCACTATCATTATTAACTTTGCATCTTTTGGTTTCAATATTATGAATATGTGTATCACTACGATCGAGATTCAATGAACCATTTTCATTGGGTGTGTAACCATATAAGGTTTTATTCATGTAAATGTAATAACAATTTATTCTATATTTTAAATGAATAACCGTATACAATAAACATGATCGAATCATATTCATGCTCAACGCAAACGCCAAATAACATTTATTTAGGTTCAACACTAATCCCGAAAGTATAGGGAGCGTGCGATGATGATCATATCAATCTTGAAACTACTTTCAACACACATCGTCACTTCACCCTTAACTAGTTTCGCTTATTCGCAACTCCGCTTTGAAGTTACTACTCTTAGCAACTGAACCAGTACCAAATACCGAGGGGTTGCTATAACACTAGTAAAGTACACATCAATAACATGTATATCAAATATACCTTTGTTCACTTTGCCATCCTTCTTATCCGCCAAATACTTGTGGTAGTTCTCGCTCCAAAGGACCAGTCCCTTTGCAAGAGAAGCACTTAGTCTCGTGCTTAGGTCCAGATTTGGGCTTCTTCACTTGAGCAACAACTTGCTTGCCGTTCTTCTTGAAGTTCCCTTCCATCCCTTTGCCCTTTTCTTGAAACTAGTGGTCTTGTTAACCATCAACACTTGATGTTCTTTCTTGATTACTACCTTCATCGATTTCATCATCATGAAAAACTCGGGAATCATTTTCATCATCCCTTACATACTATAGTTCATCACGAAGTTCTACTAACTTGGTGATGGTGACTAGAGAATTCATCAATCACTATCTTATCTCGGAAGATTAAATCCCACTTGATTCAAGCGATTGTAGTACCTGCACAATCTGAGCACATGCTCACTAGTTGAGCGATTCTCCTCCATCTGTTAGCTATAGAACTTGTTGGAGACTTCATATCTCTCAACTCAGGTATTTGCTTGAAATATTAACTTCAATTCCTGGAATATCTCATATGGTCCATGATGTTCAAAACATCTTTGAAGTCCCGATTCTAAGCCATAAAGCATGGTGCACAAAACTATCAAGTAGTCATCGTATTGAGCTAGCCAAACGCTCATAACGCCTCAGATCCGCTCCTGCAATAGGTCTGCTCACCTAGCGGTGCATTAAGGACATAATTCTTCTGTGCAGCAATGAGGATAAACCTCAGATCGCGGATCCAATCCACATCATTGCTACTAACATTTTTTCAACACAATTTTCTCATAGGAACATATCAAAATAAACATATGAAAGCAACAATGCAAGCTATTGATCTTACAACATAATTTGCAAAATACTACCAGGACTAAGTTCGTGATTAATTTAAGTTCAATTAATCATATTACTTAAGAACTCCCACTTAGACAGACATCTCTCTAGTCATCTAAGTGATCACGTGACCCAAATCAACTAAACCATAACCGATCATCACGTGAGATGGAGTAGTTTTCAATGGTGAACATCTTATGTTGATCATATCTACTATATGATTCACGCTCGACCTTTCGGTCTCCGTGTTCCGAGGCCATATCTGCATATGCTAGGCTCGTCAAGTTTAACCTGAGTATTCCGCGTGTGCAAAACTGGCTTGCACCCGTTGTAGATGGACGTAGAGCTTATCACACCCGATCATCACGTGGTGTCTGGGCACGACGAACTTTGGCAACGGTGCATACTCAGGGAGAACACTTCTTGATAATTAGTGAGAGATCATCTTAAAAAAGCTACCGTCAATCAAAGCTAGAATAAGATGTATAACAGATAAACATCATATGCAATCAAAATATGTGACATGATATGGCCATCATCATCTTGTGCCTTTGATCTCCATCTCCAAAGCATCGGCATGATTTCCATCATCACCGGCATGACACCATGATCTCCATCATCTTGATCTATATCAATGTGTCGTCACATGGTCGTCTCGCCAACAATTGCTCTTGCAACTATTGCTATCGCATAGCGATAAAGTAAAGCAATTATTTGGCGCTTGCATCTTATGCAACAAAGAGACATCCATAGGGCTTCTGCCAGTTGCCGATGACTACAACAAAACATGATCATCTCATTCAACAACTTATATCTTATCACGTCTTGACCATATCACATCACAACATGCCCTGCAAAAACAAGTTAGACGTCCTCTACTTTGTTGTTGCAAATTTTACGTGGCTGCTACGGGCTGAGCAAGAACCGTTCTTACCTACGCATCAAAACCACAACGAT
Organism: Aegilops speltoides; assembly: GCA_021437245.1. NCBI lineage: Eukaryota > Viridiplantae > Streptophyta > Magnoliopsida > Poales > Poaceae > Aegilops > Aegilops speltoides. The sequence goes on along the minus strand of CM038146.1, from coordinate 82,137,969 downwards.
AGTTTGTCAAGTTGGTGCTGTTTTAACCTTCGCAAGGACCGGGCGTAGCCACACTCGGTTCAACTAAAGTTGGAGAAACTGACACCCGCTAGTCACCTGTGTGCAAAGCACGGCGGTAAAACCAGTCTCGCGTAAGCGTCTGGCGTAATGTCGGTCCGGGCCGCTTCATCCAACAATACCGCCAACCAAAGTATGACATCTTTGGTAAGCAAGATGACTTATATCGCCCACAACTCACTTGTGTTCTACTCGTGCATATAACATCAAACCATAAAAACCTAGCTCGGATGCCATCGTTGGGGAACGTAGTAATTTCAAAAAAATTCCTACGCACACGCAAGATCATGGTGATGCATAGCAACGAGAGGGGAGTGTTGTCTATGTACCCTCGTAGGCGAAGCGGAAGCGTTGACACAACGAGAGGAAGTAGTCGACGTCCTCCCGGTCCAACCGATCCAAGCACCGTTACTCCGGCACCTCCGAGTTCTTGACACGCGTACAGCTCGATGACGCACCCTCGATCTCCAATCCTGTAGAGGCTCCGAGGGGGAGTTCCGTCAGCACGACGGCGTGGTGACGATCTTGATGTTCTCTTGTCGCAGGGCTTCGCCTAAGCACCGCTACAATATGACCGAGGTGTAATATCGTGGAGGGGGGCACCGCACACGGCTAAGGAACGATCTCAATGATCAACTTGTGTGTCTATGGGGTGCCCCTACCCCCGTATATAAAGGAGTGAAGGAGGGGGAGGGCCGGCCCTCTCTATGGCGCGCCCTAGGGGAGTCCTACTCCCACCGGGAGTAGGATTCCCCCTTTCCTAGTCCAACTAGGAACCCTTCCATATAGTAGGAGTAGGAGAGAAGGAAAGGGAAGAGAGAAGGAGAAGGAAGGAAGGGGGCGCTGTCGTGGTTCTAAGTCTGACAGTAGAAGTAGGGGTAGGTTAAGGAGAGGCGATGTCCTAGCTATGGAGCAGTTGTGGAGACAAAGGATGTACGAGTTCAGGCCCTTCTCGGAGGAAGTAACAGCCCTACGTCTCGGAGCCCTGAGGCGGTCGAGTGGATTATGAGTATGAGTATTACAAGAATCTGAACCCTTTTAACTGTGGAGGGGAGTGGCTTATATAGAGTGCGCCAGGACCCCAGCCAGCCCACATTATGGAGGGATTAAAGTACATTAAGCTAGGGGGGTTACTGGTAACGCCCCTCATAAGGTGCTTTAACTATCATTAAGTCTATTCAATAGCAAGCCGTTGCGCTGCGGAGTGCCTTCTGATCTTCTGGTGGTCGAGTGAGTCTTCATGGTCGAGTGAGTCTTCCATGGTCGAGTCATCCCAGTCTTAGTCGAGTGGATTCCTCTTTGGTCGACTGGAAGACGATCTCTTCTGCGAGTGCCCTTGGGTAGGACGTTTAGGTCAGGCCTATGACCCTACCCTGGGTATATGAATCCATCATTAGCCCCCGAATGGATTGAGGCTTGAGTGAAGGAGGAGTTGAAGTTGTTTCCGACTGCTTTTGCATTCTGGCTACGCGTTGTCTCGGATCAAGATCTTCTTTGTTGATAACAAGAAACTTTCCTTCAGTCGACTTGATCCATTCTTGCTCTTTAGTCGAGTGACTTCTTTCGCTACACTTGAGTAACAGATCGCAGGAGATCTCGCGTTTGTGAGATCGATCCGTCGCTCATGGATCTCGCGGATCTGAAATTTGGGGAGCGCGAAACGGAACAGATCAAGGGCGCTTGGATGGGACGTAACAGGGGCGCCTCGATTTTCGCGCCGCTTTCTCCGCCACGTATCGCGCAGTGTGGCTGCTCGGGATATGATTGGATTGCTTGGGTCCACCTGTCATCCACTCGGAAGGGATGCTATAAATGTAACTCCCGGAGGCTGATGCACAGTATCTTGTTCTTCCTTCCCCGTTCTCTCCGTCTCCGCTCTCCACCTCCGCTGCTGCTCCCTTGCCATCTCTCACCTTGCACATTCCGCCGGCGGCCATGGGCAAAGAGAAGACGACGATGCTGGAGCGTGCGAAGAAGGCGTCGGTGGCGGAGAAGGCGTCGGCGGCCGAGAAGGCGAAGGGGAGATCCACCGGTCGCGGCGGTTCCTCATCGAGATCCAACCTGCCGAAAGGCTGGGTCGAGGAGATCGGATCGATCGACCATCAAGGAGAAGGATCTCCTCGACATGGCCAACGACGGATTGATTCCCCACGGCGCCGCGAGACTTCTGGCCGAGTGGCAGCCTCGGCCGTAAGAGGGTGAGTCGTGCTTTTGGCCACCCACATCGACCGAGGTTTTTCGTTGCCGCCGAGTGTCTTCTTTCGGGTTTTCTGAATTTCTTGAGCCCAGCTCCACCATTTTACTCAAACTCCATCATTATACCTTGCCGTTTGTGTCTATGTGCGAAAACTTCTGGGTTGTCGACCGCACTGGGGTTTGTTCAAGTACATCTTCACATGTCGTTCTCAGACTGTGAAGAAGGCAAGCCCTGGAGACGAGAAGACCCAAGTAGTCCAGATGTGTGGTGGTTTAGGAGTCTAGTTAAGGAGCAAAAGCACTTTTCCAGCTATGCATTTTCCCGAGTCGGTCAGAGGTTGGCAGTCGACCTGGTTCTATTGCCGGAACGAGACGACGCCGAGACGATCGGCCTCCTCCTGAATTTACCATGAGTCGAGTGAATAAACCCTCCTCCCTGAAAGTTGTTCCTGAAGAGAGGGCTGAAGTGAAGATGCTGATGGACCGCGTGGTGCAGCTGGTTAGGGACGGAGGATCGGTATGGACCTCCTGGAGGTTTTTCTTGAGGCGAATCCAGCCCCTTCGATTCGGAGTCATCAGTATGTGGTTGTATCGCGGCACCGAAGACGAGACTCGCGTCCACCCGGAGGCAGTCGATGATGCCGTAGTGGAAAGATGGATGGCTTCAATCACTGGAAACAAGGACAACCCTCGCGGATCCCGGAGGATTTCTCCGCTTGATCGTGACAGCGTTCCAGATAAGGTACACTTGTTCTGTTTTCTGTTGTATGTCTGTCGAGTGTGCTTCTGTAGCTTGGTCGACTGAATTCTGCTTTGATACTTTCAGGCTCTCACGGAGCTATACTCGATGCCCAACGGCGCCCAGATTCCGACTGAGGAGGGGGAAGCCAGCGGAGGTGAGAGCCAGGAGGAGTGGGATTCGGATGCTGCAGGAGACGACGACGACGATGATGACGATGACGAGGACGACGATGACGAGGATGAGGAGGAGGAAGTCGCACCACCGCGCTTGGAAAGGCGGTCAAAACTTGTGCACGACCCTTCGTCTGAACGCGGTAAGGGAATAGCGACTGCCTCGCAGTCGACCAAACGCCCTCGGACCGCTTCCCCGGTGCCGACTGAGAAGGCGCCGAAGCAACCGAAGGTAGTTCCACCGAGGACAACCAAGCCTCTGCCGAAAATGAAGGTGTCCATCCCCACCATCTCAGGGTAAGCGTTTTGCTTAAATCTTCTTGCTCTATACAAATTTTGTCTCTGATTGATACTTGAATCGGTCGACTGATTCTTTGGACTTTCAGTGCTGCGACTTCTGAAACCTCAGCTAAGGCTGACGACTATGAGATGGAAGACGCCGCCACTTCAAACCTTGGTATTATATCCTTAATTCTTGTTTTTAGTCGACTGACTCAAGATTTCTGACTTTAACTCTTTTCTGAAGCTCCAGCTGATAACATCATCACTCTCCCTGATGACGATGATGAGGATGAAGAGCCATCGAGGGCTAGGAGGAGCAGGAAGGCATCTGCTGGCAGAGAAACCCAAGGTGCGACGGCGCCCGAGACCATCGTGACGGAAGGGGAGGGCGGCACTCGACAGACAGTGACCTTCGCGGTGCCGTTGGCCAGTGCTCGGCCCACTTCGTCGAGTGCTGGACAACCTTCGATCTTCACCACGCACCACGTCCCGGAGGACCAAGGCGATGCTGCTAAGGAGGCGATCCGTCAGCGAGGATCATGATGGAGCAGTGAAGATCGCTCGGGATGCGAGCCAAGCGACTTACGATGCCGGCTCGCCCTTCGAGCAATGTTGGTCGATCGACCACCACATTACTCGTTAGGATATGCTATCAAAACTTTTCTTTCTGAAATTTATAGCAATAGCAGTCACCCACCGGGTGTGTCGATAAAAACTCCGTGTTAGCGGGGCACGCTGAGTGCACCCGCTGGTGTAATCCCCAAGGCTAAGGTCATTGCTGGCGATCGGTCTTAAACTTCATAAGTAAATATTGATCATCACTCAATGAAGCGAATGTGTTTAGAGACCGGTGGGGGAACGCTGAGTGCACCCACCGGTGTAGTCCTCGAGGCCGTGATCATTGTTGGCGGTTGATTACATCTGAAGAAGCTCGTCGATCGTCGACGTTTTTTTTTTTTGTTGGTTGACCGGTGGGCTCGTCTTAGGCTTACTAAGAATAGAACCGGTCGATCGTCGACTCGCTTTTTCTTTGTGGACTATGTGGACTATGTCGACTGGTCGACTCTGTCTTAGGCTTACTAAGAATAGAACTGGTCGACTGGTCGACTCGCTCTTTTTACTGGTCGACTATGTCGACTATGTCGACTGAACTGGTCGACTGGTCGACTCGCTCTTTTTACTGGTCGACTATGTCGACTATGTCGACTGGTCGACTCTGTCTTAGGCTTACTAAGAATAGAACTGGTCGACTGGTCGACTCGCTCTTTTATTGGGTCGATCGGTCGACTATGTCTTGAATAAGACCGGTGGGGGCACGCCGAGTGCACCCACCGGTGTAGTCCCCGAGACTACGGTTGAATGCTTGCATTCGATCGTAGTCTTAAAACGCACCATTCTTCTTGATTCACTCGGAAGTGGATTATCTCGATATTTTTGCAATGACTCTTCAGAGAAATCTTGTGATCTTGCGGCACGCTATCTATGAATCGGAGCGAAGCATATTCAGCTCGAGTTGGACTTGAAACTGGTGCAAGAGAATCTGACGAAGGCGAAGGAGGAGACCAAAGGTATGTTTGGTGAGATTTCGACGACTCTGTCCTCCTCCCACTTGCTTCAAGTTTGACTTTGCTGCGATTTACAGGCAAGGTGAGGGAGGCTCAAAGGAAGAAGGAGCTCGAGCTGTCTGAGAAGACCAAGCTTGTTGATGAAAAACTGGCCTCAGTTGCCAAGCTCGAACAGGATAACGCCGATCTGAAGGCTGCTCTGGCCGCTGCGGGCAAGGATGCTGAGCGAATGAAGGCTGACAAGAAGAACCTGACCGAGAAGATCCTCCAACTGGCTGGGAAGAAGAACGAGCTGGAAAGCTTCTTGGCGACCTTGCTAAGAAATTGTTCCTTAAGCTCGAAGGTAACCTTCTCCACTCGACCAATCCTCCCAACTGTTATGTTTCCATTCGATTTGTTTTCCTGATTCGGGTTATGTCTTTGCGAGTTACGCGCCAACCGAAGAAGAAGAAACCAGCCACCGAGACGAACCTTGACCTGTCAATTCCCCGTGAGCGATGAAACTGCCATGAACATCTTCCGACCGAATCCAGCGTTCTTCTTTGTTGTGGATTATCTCGCAAGACCGAAGGTGGCTACGTCCGCATCGACTCGACGCTTTCGCCCAATGAGACACTCCAAAATGACCTTGAGTCATTGATGGTCGATCGTGACGCCGCCCCGACCGAGTGCAAGAGTGGAAGAAATCTTGACTCGGTGCGGTCGCGGGCGTTGCCACAATGTCCGCGCGGGTCCATTGCAAGGAAGCTCGAGAGGATAAGCTGGCGGCTCTCCGAGTGGCCAACACCAAAAAGCACGACTTCAGGACCTTCATGGAGACTTTCATCGCTGCTGCCACGCGGATTGCCGACGGGATTGATCTTGACGAGTTCGTTGCTCCATCCAGCCCTCCACAGGAGGGGTAAAAAACTTTCTTTGACTTTAAATTTGCCTCGGTATGCCGAGTGGAGCTGTAACCGATAAAACCTTAACAGGCTTAGTGCCTGAGCACTCTCGGTTATTTTAGGTATCGACCTAAATTTGGATTGAATGTTTGGGTATGATTGCTCTTGGCTTGAATTGCTCTTTGCGAGTTAACAATGGGATCTTGACTGCAATCGACTTATTCCTTAGGCGAGCACGGAGCTGCAGCTAAGCCTCCTAATGGAAGCCCGGCTTATCACTCGGTAGGATTTAAATAACTTAGGCGAGCACTGGCTGCAGCTAAGCCTCCGAGTGGGAGGTTTGCTCTCCACTCGGTGGGATTTCTTATACCTTAGGCGAGCACTGGCTGCAGCTAAGCCCCCGAGTGGGAGGTTTGCTCTCCACTCGGTGGGATTTCTTATACCTTAGGCGAGCACTGGGCTGCAGCTAAGCCCCCGAGTGGGAGGTTTGCTCTCCACTCGGTGGGATTTCTTTTATCTTAGGCGGCTGGGCTGCAGCTAAGCCCCGAGTGGAAGTCCTGCTTACCACTCGGTGGGATTTTCAATAACTTAGGCGAGCACTGGGCTGCAGCTAAGCCCCGAGTGGAAGTCGGCTTACCACTCGGTGGGATTTTCAATAACTTAGGCGAGCACTGGGCTGCAGCTAAGCCCCGAGTGGAAGTCCGGCTTACCACTCGGTGGGATTTTTAATAACTTAGGCGAGCACTGGGCTGCAGCTAAGCCCCGAGTGGAAGTCCGCTTACCATTCGTGGGATTTTCAATAACTTAGGCGAGCACTGGGCTGCAGCTAAGCCCCGAGTGGAAGTCCGGCTTACCACTCGGTGGGATTTTTAATAACTTAGGCGAGCAGGAGTTGCAGCTAAGCCTCCGAGTGGAAGTCCGGCTTACCACTCGGTGGGATTTTAATAACTTAGGCGAGCACCGAGCTGCAGCTAAGCCTCCGAGTGGAAGTCCGGCTTACCTCTCGGTGGGATTTGTAAAAACTTAGGCGAGCAGGCGAGCAGCTTAAGCCCCAGTGGAAGTCGGCTTTCCACTCGGTAGGATTTGTAAAAACTTAGGCGGAACGGATTCGCGACTAAGCCACCCAATCGGGGAAGTGAAAATTTTACTCGACTCAAAATAAAAAGTGACAAAAATTATGAAGGAATTATGACACTATTACTTCAAAGCTCGTGAGCTACAAGAGTACTTTATTACAATTCTCCCGAGTGAAAAACTTTAAGTGTAAAACAGGCGGAGCAGATCCGCATTCAAGCTCGGGGCTCATCGATATCGTGTTCGACATTGTAGAGGCGATATGCCCCATTGTGGAGAACCTTTGTGACGATGAAAGGACCTTCCCAGGAGGGAGCAAGCTTATGTTGCTTCTGCTGATCCACCCGAAGGACCAGATCCCCTTCCTGGAAGGCTCGACCTCTCACATTTACGGCGTCTGGTGGCGCAAGTCTTGCTGGTAAATGGTCGAGCGGATCAAAGCCATTTCCCTTTCCTCTTCCAAGAGGTCGACTGCATCCTGACGCGCTTGCTCAGCTTCTGCTTCATTATAAAGTTCAACTCGTGGAGCATTGTGAAGGAGATCACTTTCGGTAAAACTGCTTCGCCCCATAGACCAGGAAAAAGGAGTTCTCCCAATCGACCGATTAGGCGTGGTCCATGAACCCCAAAGCATCAAGGAAGTTCGTCGACCCAAGCACCAGCCGCATGCTTGAGATCTCGCATCAAGCGGGGCTTCGGACCCTTGAGGATCAATCCATTGGCTCGTTACGCTGTCCATTCGATTGTGGATGGGCAATCAAGCGTAGTCGACTCGTATGCCTTGAGAGTTGCGAAATCCTTGAATTCTTCCGAGTCAAAATTCGACCCATTGTCGTGATAATCTTGTGCGGGACTCCATACCTGAATGTCAACTTTCGATGAAGGAAACAGCGATACCAAATCAAGTTTTTGATTGGCTCAGCCTCAATCCACTTGGTGAACTTGTCGATTGCTACGGTACATGCGTGAAGCCGCTCCGACCCGTTCGCAAGGGACCGATCATGTCCAACCCCATCTGCGAAAGGCCGACGGCGGAATGGTCTTCAAAGGCTGACGCAGCTTGTGTGACATATTGAGTAGAACCGCATCCTTCGCACTTGTCCACTATTTCTTTTGCCATCTCATTTGCTCTCGGCGAAAATCCAGCTCGGTATGCTTTGGCTACAATGGTCCGAGAAGGCGCATGGTGACCACAGGTCCCAGTGGATATCATTGAGAATGACTCGACCTTCTTCGGCGTTATGCATTTTGCCCGACTCCGTTGGGCTTTCTCAGATAATCGCCCATTGATAACGGTAAAGGCTTTGGATCGACGGACGATCTGCCGAGCCTCTTCCTCATCTTCTCGGGAGTTCCTTTCTCGAATATACGCAATGTATGGAATTGTCCAATCGGGAGTGACCACTAAAACCTCCATGACCAAGTCGACCCTTGCGGGACCTCAACTTCGGTCGAATCTGTGGCACTCTTGGGTTGTGGAGCTTCCTCTGTGTAGGATCTTCTTTGGTGTGGAGTGTGTATATGCTCCAAAACACGCCACTCGGAATGGCTTCCCTCTTGGATCCTATCTTCGCGGATCATCTGCTTGCTGATTTTTCAATCGGGGATGTGATGGAGTTCAACCCCTCAAACTTCTTTTCGGCTTTCCTCATCGCATTGCAAGATCCAATCATAGCCGGGCTTCTCACGTCCCACTCCTTCATCACTTGATTGACCACTAGATCTGAGTCGCCATAAACCATCAGACGACGGACGCCGAGTGAGATGGCCATGCGCAATCCATATAAAAGGGCCTCGTACTCTGCCTCATTGTTGGAGGAATCAAAGTGAATCTGGAGCACATACTTAAGCTTATCTCCTCTGGGGGAAACCAGAACAACCCCAGCACCAGAACCATTCAGCATCTTGGAGCCGTCAAAGAACATGGTCCAATGCTCCGAGTGAACTTCGATCGGTTCTCAAGTTGTTTCAATCCACTCGGCAAGGAAATCCGCTATAGTCAGGGACTTAATGGCTTTTTTGCCTCGAATTTGATATCAAGGGAAGAAGTTCAATCGCCCACTTCGCCACTCGACCGTTGCGCTCTCTGTTATGCAAGATCTCTCGATAAAGGAGTCGTCACGACGATCGTGATGTAATGATCGGAGAAATAGTGAGCAACCTTCTTTGTGGTCATGTATATGCCATACACAAGCTTCGATAATGAGGGTATCTCTGCTTGGATGGAGTCAAAACTTGGACAAATAATACACCGGCGTTGAACTTTGAAGGCCTTTCCTTCCTCTTCCCGCCGATAGTAAGCACAGAATCGACAACTTGTCCGAAGGCTGCAATATAAAGCAACAGAGGCTCTTTGCTGATTGGAGCAGCAAGCACCGGCTGGGTGGAGAGCAGAGCTTTTAGCTCGGCAAACGCTGCATCAGCTTCCGGAGTCCACTCGAACTTGTCGGCCTTCTTCATCAGTCGGTAAAGAGGTAATGCCTTTTCACCGAGTCGTGAGATGAATCGACTTAAAGCGGCCAAGCATCCAAAGAAGCTTCGGGCGTCGTGCACTCGCATTGTATGTTTCATTCGGAGAATAGTGCCGATCTTCTCTGGGTTAGCGTCGATTCCTCGTTCGGAAACGAGAAAACCGAGTAGTTTTCCACCAGGAACCCCGAATGTGCACTTTGACGGATTGAGCTTGATATCGTACCGTCGGAGGTTGGCAAATGTTTCGGCGAGGTCACGAGCAGGTCGGAACCTTTTCGCGACTTAACGGCGATATCATCCATATCGCTTCCACATTCCGACTGATCTGAGTGAGAAGACACTTCTGAATCATTCGCATAAATGTGGCTCCGGCATTCTTGAGGCCGAATGGCATGGTGATATAGCAGAAGCACCCGAATGGAGTGATGAAAGCTGTTTTTATTTCGTCGGGTCCATCTGACGGATCGATGATACCGGAATATGCATCTAGAAAAGACAATCTCACACCCCGCGGTCGAGTTGACAATTTGATCGATGCGGGGAGAGGAATGATCCTTCGGCAGGCCCGATTAATGTGCTTAAAATCAATGCACATGCGGAGGAGTTATCCTTCTTGGGGACCATGACAACATTGGCGAGCCACTCGGGTGGTAAATCTCTGGATAAATCCTGCTGTCAACAATCGAGCCACTTCTTCACCAATAGCCTTTCTCTTACGGACGGCGGACCGCCAAGATGCTCTTTGACCGGTTTCGCTGATTTGTCGACTCGAGGCGATGCTCAGCAGCTCCACAGGAACACGGCATGTCGGTGGCTTCCATGCAAAATGTCCCGATTCTCACGGAGGAACCGGATGGCGCTTCTTCCTATTTGAGTCGAGTGTTGTGGATATGTGGGTCGGAGCTGCATCGGGTCGATCGGATGAATATGGGCGGCTTCGTCTCACGGATGACTTGAATCTGCACTCTGTGGCAGGCCTCTTAGATCGTAACAAATCACTCGGATCTGCATTTTGCATGTACTCGTCGAATTCGACCACGACACACTGGGAGTCGGCAATCTTTGAGCCCTTCGAAAGCACTCTTACGCCTTCTTCCGATCGCCAGGACGGTGATCACTCCTTTGGGTCTGGCATTTTCAGTTTGAGGTACCGTAGCATGGTCGAGCCATGAAACGTGCATAGGCGAGCCTCCCAAAATGGCATGATATGCACTCGAAAATCCACAACCTCAAAGGTCGACTTTTCTTCTTGGAAGTGCTTGGAATCACCAAAAACCACGTCCAGGCTATTTGGCCAAGTGAATTGGCCTTCTTTCCCGGTATGACTCCGTGGAAGCTCATATTGTCGGGCGCTCAATCGGGACATCGGAATGCCCATCCCTTTCAATGTATCCGCATATAACAAATTCAGCCCATGCCACCATCCATCGGCACTTTTGTCGATCGAGTGCCTTCGACAACCGGATCGACCACTAACGCTTGCCGCCAGGTGGCAATGTGGGTCGGGTGATCGAGGCGGTCGAATGTGATGGGTGTGCAGGACCACCTCACATAACTTGGCTTAACTGGGCAACCATATTCACCTCTCGATTGATGACTTTCATCGACTTTTGCTTTCCACATCTGCGAAGATCATCAGTGGAGTTGACATGCGGTATTCCTCCTCACCGTCCTCTTTATCTCCGGCCTTGTCGGCTCCTTCTCCTTGTCCTTAGACTGTTTGCCTGGCTGCTGGATCGAGAGTCGACATCGACGAGTGGTGTGCTTCGTAAATAATGTTGCCCTCTTCATCTTTCTTCGTGTGAATATGGCATGGCATATCCATCACGTCATTTCCTTCTTTATCTTTTACTTTCTTCGATTCCGGATCCTTTGGGTTTCCCCTTGAACTTCCCTTGAGTGACGCCGGGGCCTCTCCAGGAGCTGCTGGCTCGGCTTTGCGTTCCTGCTTCCGATTGGAATTACCCTTCTCCGACGGCTTGGCTTGTACTTGCCACTTGGTCGGTCTTCTTCTTCGCCGTTGGCATATTTGCTAGCAATCTCCATCATTCGACTCGTGGTCATGTCCCGGTTCGACCGAACTTCGACTCAATTCTCTGTTTTTGACACCGTCCTTGAAGGCATAAACTGCACGATGGTCGACACATTTTCCACATATTGTGCAAGGTAATCCACCTCTGAATATACTCTCGGAGAGTTTCATTGGTCTTACGCACACAAACTTGCAGCTCTATCAAACCAGCGATTAAACTTGCACGTCCCTTCAAAGTCCCGACGAACACTCGGGACAAATCCTCCCAAGTGTATATACTGCTGTGAGGTAACTGACTCAGCCATGCTCTGGCCGAACCTTCCAACATGAGGGGCAAATGTTTCATGGCCACCTCATCATTCCCACCACCAATCTGAACAGCCACTCGGTAATCCTCGAGCCAAGTTTCAGGCTTAGATTCCCCAGTGAACTTGCATACTCCTGTTGCTAATCTGAAATTGGGGGGGATCACTGCGGCTCTGATAGCCCTGCTAAAACACTCCGGACCGGAGACATGCACTCGACTGCTGGTGGGTGCATCCCTCTCGGGTCCTCCTCGATGGGCTCTGTTCCGGTCGACCAGGCCTTGCACGATAATGGACCGCGCATCAAAGCCTGGTTCCCTGGGGTCGACCGGAACCCTTCGCCTATCTTGAATCGTCTTCATCATCCTGCCGCCGAGGAGCGTATGACCCTTCCCTCGGAGGAAAGGGCACTCGGCGCCTATCATCTCGGTCGAATCGGTCCCGAGCTGCTCTACGCCGGTTGTCGCGCCCTTCCCGCCGGGAGGCGATCTGGGCTGTGAGCCGATCGGCGGTGTTCGCAGCGATGGATCGATGTGAATCTGTTGCTTGATCGCGACACGGCTGAGTTCGTCACCGCTGCTCGGAGTAAATCTACGATCTGTTGCAAGCCTCTTCCACTTCCGACCGGGCGGCTGGATGGACTCTGCTATCGAAGTTGCAGTTGCTAAATTCTGAATTGGTGTGCGGTATACGAGTCGGCGGAAAGAGCCGACGTCGACCGGATTCAGTCGTTGCCGCGCCGCGCTGTCGAAAGTGCTCGCCAAGATTCTCGGTAGTCGTTCAGCCACATTAATGGCGTGCTTCCTCAAAGGCACGAGCCTCGGGGTTTCTCCGGTGATGGGAGTATGTAGTGCATCCATGTTCCCGCAACGAAGATCTTCTCTCTGCGAAGTCGAGTGTCTCGGGCTGGTACTCCTCGTGTTCATGCAGGTCGCCTCCCCGACGGCTCCACCGCCGTGCGAAACCGGGAGGATCGCGAGGGCCGTCGACCATGAGAATCTCCGCCGCGGATCACTGCTATCACACTCGGATGCGCTCTCTCTGAGCCGGTCGGCAGTCGAACAGGCCGTAGAGATTCGTCGGGCTCGATAGCCGCGACTTGGGCGGTGGCTGTCTGGCGAGCCACCGCATGCTTCACCCACCGCTGAAGCCTCGACCACCAGAGCGCTTATACTGGTGGGAGATCTGGGAAGCGACAAAAGGAGTCGACCGATATGGAGTCGGCAGTTACGCAGCAAAATGCCGCGAACACATGCGCGAAAGTCGCCTCGCCCAGGACGGGAGCGCCTCGGCGTCAAGAGGGGCCTCCTGGAGCCATGCGGGTCGTCGGCGACAAAAGTGAGAGCACCGAGACGGATCTCGTGCCCGCGTTCAAAACTCCGAAGTCATCGTGATGAAGGTACTCGGAATCTGCAACTCCTCCACAAATCGCTAAAACACCTGCCCCACGGTGGCGCCAACCGTCGTGGTTCTAAGTCCGCGGTAGAAGTAGGGGTAGGTTAAGGAGAGGCGATGTCCTAGCTATGGAGCAGTTGTGGAGACAAAGGATGTACGAGTTCAGGCCCTTCTCGGAGGAAGTAACAGCCCTACGTCTCGGAGCCCTAAGGCGGTCGAGTGGATTATGAGTATGAGTATTACAAGAATCTGAACCCTTTTAACTGTGGAGGGGGGTGGCTTATATAGAGTGCGCCAGGACCCCAGCCAGCCCACATTATGGAGGGATTAAAGTACATTAAGCTAGGGGGGTTACTGGTAACGCCCCTCATAAGGTGCTTTAACTATCATTAAGTCTATTCAATAGCAAGCCGTTGCGCTGCGGAGTGCCTTCTGATCTTCTGGTGGTCGAGTGAGTCTTCATGGTCGAGTGAGTCTTCCATGGTCGAGTCATCCCAGTCTTAGTCGAGTGGATTCCTCTTTGGTCGACTGGAAGACGATCTCTTCTGCGAGTGCCCTTGGGTAGGACGTTTAGGTCAGGCCTATGACCCTACCCTAGGTATATGAATCCATCAGGCGCCCCCCCTCCCTAGTCCAATTCGGACTAGCCAAAGGGGAGGGGTGCGGCCACCCTTTAGGCCCTCTCTCTCTTTTCCCGTATGGCCCAATGAGGCCCAATACGAATTCCGTAACTCTCCGTACTCGAAAAATACCGAATCACTCGGAACCTTTCCGAACTCGAATATAGTCGTCCAATATATCGATCTTTACGTCTCAACCATTTGAGACTCCTCGTCATGTCACCGATCTCATCCGGGACTCGAACTCCTTCGTACATCAAAACTCATAAACTCATAATATAAGCATCATCGAAACCTTAAGTTATGCGGACCATACGGTTCGAGAACAATGTATACATGACCGAGACACGTCTCGGTCAATAACCAATAAGCGGGACCTGGATGCCCATATTGGTTCCTACATATTCTACGAAGATCTTTATCGGTCGGACCGCATAACAACATCGTTGTTCCTTTGTCATCGGTATGTTACTTGCCCGAGATTCGATCGTCGGTATCCAATACCTAGTTCAATCTCGTTACGGCAAGTCTCTTTACTCGTTCCGTAATACATCATCTCGCAACTAACTCATTAGTTGAAATGCTTGCAAGGCTTAAGTGATGTGTATTACCGAGAGGGCCCAGAGATACCTCTCCGACATTCGGAGTGACAAATCCTAATCTCAAATCGTCAACTCAACAAGTACCTTCGGAGACACCTGTAGAGCACCTTTATAATCACCCGATTCGTTGTGACATTTGGTAGCACACAAAGTGTTCCTCCAGTAAACAGGAGTTGCATAATCTCATAGTCATAGGAACATGTATAAGTCATGAAGGAAGCAATAGCAACATACTAAGCGATCGTGTGCTAAGCTAACGAGAATGGGTCATGTCAATTAGATCATTCAACTAATGATGTGACCTTGTTAATCAAATAACAACTCCTTGTTCATGGTTAGGAAACATAACCATCTTTGATTAACAAGCTAGTCAAGTAGAGGCATACTAGTGACACTCTGTTTGTCTATATATTCACACATGTATTATGTTTCGGGTTAATACAATTCTAGCATGAATAATAAACATTTATCATGATATGAGGAAATAAATAATAACTTTATTATTGCCTCTAGGGCATATTTCTTTCAGACGGCACGTCATGTCCTGAATAAAGTTCCGACAAAGGATAATGAGATCACTCCCTATGAGAAATGGGCAAAGAGAAGGACGACACTCTCGTACTTGCGCACTTGGGGCTGTTTGGCGAAAGTCAACGTGCCGATCCCCAAAAAGCGTAAGCTTGGACCCAAGGCGTGGATCATGTTAATTTGGGCTACGCTAAGAACAGCGTTGGCTATAGATTTCTAGTAGTGAAATCTGAGGTACCGACCGTAAGGTCGGTACAATTATGGAGTCTAAGGATGCTACATTCTTGAGGATATTTTTCCTATGAGAGATATGCAAAGCACTTCAAGGCAGAATCGAGGAGACTCTGAACCTGCCATCCCTATGGAATATTATGAACAAACACATGATGAAAATCTTGAGGAGGATGACGAGGAAACCCTTGGTAGGGGCAAGAGACAAAGGACTGCAAAGACCTTTGGTGATGATTTCTTCGTGTACCTCGTGGATGATACTCCCACTTCTATTTGAGCGTATGCCTCTCCGTGTGACTCTTTGGAAGGATGCAGTCCGTAGCGAGATGGATTCCATCATGGCTAACAGGACATGGGAGATCACTGACCGTCCCTATGGTTGCAAACCACTGGGATGTAAGTGGGTGTTCAAAAAGAAGCTTAGGAACGATGGTACGATTGAAAAGTACAAGGCTAGGCTTGTGGCCAAGGGCTATGACCAGAAAGAAGAGGAAGATTTCTTCGATACTTATTCACCTGTGGCTAGACTGACCACCATTCAAGTATTACTCTCGTTGGCAGCCTCACATGGTCTTCTTGTCCATCAAATGGATGTTAAGACGGCTTTTTTGAATGGAGAGCTAAATGAGGAAATCTACATGCAACAGCCAGATGGCTTTGTGATAGATGGTCAGGAAAGAAAGGTGTGTAGGTTGCTGAAATCTTTATATGGCCTGAAACAAGCACCTAAGCAGTGGCATGATAAGTTTAATACAACTCTGACATCTGTTGGTTTCGTTGTTAATGAGGCTGACAAATGTGTATATTATCGCCATGGTGGGGGCGAAGGAGTTATACTGTGCTTGTATGTTGATGACATACTGATATTTGGAACAAACCTCAAAGTCATTGAGGAGGTCAAATCGTTTCTATCTCGAACTTTGAGATGAAGGATCTTGGTGTAGTGATGTTATCTTGAACATCAAGATCTTTGAGAGATAAAGAGGGTGGGATCACATACGCAATCCCATTATGTTGAGAAGGTGTTGAGTCATTTTGGATATTGGACTGCACACCATCTCAAACACCATATGATCCTAAGCGTGTTGATTCGAAAGTCCAAAGGCATGGCTAAAGATCAATTGAGATATTCTCAAATCATTGGTTCATGATGTACCTAGCGGCAGAACGAGGCTCGACATCGTGTTTCTTGTGAAACAAAGCGAGTCGGTTTGTTTCCAAAACGGGTGATGTACATTGGTATGCCGTTGAAAGAGTTATGCGCTATCTGAAAGGTACTATGAATCATGGACTTCACTATACCGGAGACCCGTCGGTACTTGAAGGGTATAATGATGCGAATTGGATCTCGATCTTGATGAGATGAAGGCCTGGCCGGGTATTTGTTTACTCTTGGAGGTGGCGCTGTTTCTTGGAAGTCTTGCAAGCAAGCGATCTTAACGAGATCGACAATGGAAGCGAAATTAACAGCATTAGACACTTACGGTGTTGAAGCGGGATGGCTTCAAGATCTTTTGATGGACTTGCCCTTTGGTTGAAAACCGGTTCCGGCTATCCTTATGAACTGTGATAATCGGTTGTCATCACCAAGGTGAAGAGTTCAAAGGACAACATGAAGTCCAACAAACACATAAGAATGAGATTAAAGGCTGTCGGAAAATTAAGAAACTCCGGAGTGATAGCGTTGGACTATGTCCATACGGCTAAGAATCTGGCGATCCCTTCTGAAAGGGCTATCACGTGTAGTGATAGATAGTGCATCGAGGAGATGGGTATGAGACCCACATGAGTTACCATGGTGGTAACCCAACCTATGTGATCGAAGATCCCGTGAAGTAGGACACAGGAAAACAAGCCGGTGGTGAGCGAGGAGAGTAACTTTACTAACCCACTCCGTTGGAGATGCAATACTCTCGGAAGCTGTATGGAAGGATGACTCTTGTCTTAATGTGTTCCAAGGCTTATATGTATAAGCAAGATGCTATCCTCTGAGCGATCTTTGGAGGAACACACCTATGTGAGCCCGATTGCTAGTCACAGTCTATGAGATTGGGGTGATCTCTAGTAAACTCATGAATAGGCCAGAGTGTGACTTATATGCTCCACCGAGGGGTCACCTTGACAGCCCAGTACTAGTAAGACATGTGGTGAAACTTCTTTCATGGCCCGACAATTCAAGGCATAGTCCATTGTCCAGTTGTGAAGGAGTTTAGCTACTTGCTCTAGGTGAAGCTCAACCTTAACAGGTCTTCACTGAAACACTAGTATATCAAAATAGTATTTGGAACAGAGGACACAATGGGCCCTCGAGATCTGGTGGGGGATTGCTGAAATCTGAGATGGGCTCTAGGCCCATATTGCAATTTCTGAAAAAATCTCTAAGGGCCCATGTGGGTTATATGGCACTAGGTGTGATGGGAAGTTTAGTCCCATCCCGAAAGTGGAAGGAGAGTTGGAGTGGTTTATAAGGGTTTCTCTTCTACATGCTATTGGAGCTTGAGAAGAGAAGAGGCCCTCGCCTCCTCCTCCTCCTCCGCCTCGCCTCGCCACGCCACGCCTCGTCGCGCCCGCTGGTTGCGGATTGAGCCGAGCCGAGCTCACTCCTATCGCTTCTTTTTTGCGGTCGAGAACGGAGAGTCTTTGTGAGTAGGGCCACGATCTGAGGCGTCGGATCGTGGGCTACCGACAGGACGTGGGTTCAGCCCGTCTCTCCTGTGACGCGCACATATATATGTGCGGCGCTGCCAACCCTAGCCGCCGCGAAAAACAGAACGCATCTCCGCCTCCACGCCCATGTCGTTCCTTTGCTGCTGCTGCCGCCGGTGACTCCGTCCCGTCCGCCGCGTACACGGTCGATGGGAGAGCAGGTCTTCGAAACCACGCCCTTCTGGTTCTTGTACGGGGTGAGGGGCGAATAGGTTTTAGGCAGCAATTCTGCCGATCTTTCGCTTCGATCGTCTGCTTCCTCTACGTCCGCGTCGCCTTCATCATCACCATGTCCACCGACACCGACCGTGCCGCCGCCGAGAAAGCCGAAGCCGACAAGAAGGCCGCCGAGGACGCCGCTGCTGCCACTAAAGCCGCGGCCTCTGCATGGCCTACTGGAGGGTATAACTCGTTTATCCTGCTCCTGATTATTTTCATATTAGCAGTACTAGCAGTATGTGTAGATTTGTCTACTGTTTGCTTAGTACGTGCATGTTTAGATCAAAGTCAATACGTCATCAATTTAGTCAATGTCATGCTAGTGATTTACTCGTGGATTAATTTAATCGAGAAATTGCCTATTTACTCAGCATGCATTGGGTACAGGTGGCAGGTGCAAGGATAAGCTATGTATCGTGCTATGTCTTGGCGTCCCAAAGTCAATCTACAGGGGTTCGAGAAAACTAAAAATAACATTCATTGCCGTATGATTTTTTTCTTGTTTTATTTTTTTCTCTCCCCTTGTATATCACATGCACAAACGCAAGATAAGAGTCTCTAAACATATACCTATATGAGTATATCCGGGTTGAATAGGAAGATAGATAAATATTTTGTTACGCATATTTCAACCCAGACACAATTGCATGCATTTGAAATCTGGCATGACCATGGAAGGAGCACCTTCTGCTGTTTTTCTTTTGCGAAAAGCATCAGATCTATTATAAAAATGCACCTCCAAACGATTACCACTGCCGGCAAAACGAATCGCTGACGTGCCGCTAATGCCGCTCCCCTAAAGGAGCTGGATTGACTTTATCGATGACAGCCGGAAGTCTTCGTGCACGTGCCCTTCAGGACCAACACCCTAGAGCTGAAGTCACCATCGTTGAACTTCCTTGCATAGATCTGAAGCACTTGACATCAAATCTCGCTACATGACGAGAAACCCTAACCTCACTGCCCCAAGGAGATGGCAGGAATCTATGTCAGAGCTCCGTTGACTACGTCCAAACGGATGAATTCGGAGAGGACCGGAGCCCAGAAGACAAACTCGAAGAAAAAGGGCCGCCATCCGCCCAAGTGTCGCACCTACGAGAACTAAAAAAAATTCCTAACCTAAACTACTAACCTGAGCGGAGGCACCTGAAGGAAATATGCCCTAGAGGCAATAATAAAGTTATTAATTATTTCCTTATTTCATGATAAATGTCTATTATTCATGCTAGAATTGTATTAACCGGAAACATAATACATGTGTGAATATATAGACAAACAGAGTGTCACTAGTATGCCTCTACTTGACTAGCTTGTTAATCAAAGATGGTTATGTTTCCTAACCATGAACAAAAAGTTGTTATTTGATTAACGGGATCACATCATTAGTTGAATGATCTGATTGACATGACCCATTCCGTTAGCTTAGCACCCGATCGTTTAGTATGTTGCTATTGCTTCCTTCATGACTTATACATGTTCCTATGACTATGAGATTATGCAACTCCCGTTTACCGGAGGAACACTTTGTGTGCTACCAAACGTCACAACGTAATCGGGTGATTATAAAGGTGCTCTCTGGTGTCTCCTAAGGTACTTGTTGGGTTGGCGTATTTGAGATTAGGATTTGTCACTCCGAATGTCGGAGAGGTATCTCTGTGCCCTCTCGGTAATGCACATCACTTAAGCCTTGCAAGCATTGCAACTAATGAGTTAGTTGCGAGATGATGTATTACGAAAGCGAGTAAAGAGACTTGCGATAGCGAGATTGAACTAGGTATTGGATACCGACGATCGAATCTCGGGCAAGTAACATACCGATGACAAAGGAACAACGTATGTTGTTATGCGGTCGACCGATAAAGATCTTCGTAGAATATGTAGGAACCAATATGGGCATCCAGGTCCGCTATTGGTTATTGACCGAGACGTGTCTCGGTCATGTCTACATTGTTCTCGAACCGTAGGGTCCGCACGCTTAAGGTTTCGATGATGCTTATATTATGAGTTTATGAGTTTTGATGTACCGAAGGAGTTCGAGTCCCGGATGAGATCGGGGACATGACGAGAGTCTCGAAATGGTCGAGACGTAAAGATCAATATATTGGACGACTATATTCGGAGTTCGGAAAGGTTCCGAGTGATTGGGTATTTTTGAGTCTGGGAGAGTTACGGAATTCGTATTGGGCCTCATTGGGCCATACGGGAAAAAGAGAGAGGGCCTAAAGGGTGGCCGCACCTCCCTTTGGCTAGTCCGAATTGGACTAGGGAGGCGCCCCTTCCTTCCTTCTCCTTCTCTCTTCCCTTTCCTTCTCTCCTACTCCTACTATATGGAAGGGTTCCTAGTTGGACTAGGAAAGGGAATCCTACTCCGGTGGGAGTAGGACTCCCCTAGGCGCGCCATAGAGGGCGGCCCTCCCCTCCTCCACTCCTTTATATCTGAGGGTAGGGCACCCCATAAACAGACAAGTTGATCATTGATCGTTCCTTAGCCGTGTCGTGTACCCCCTCCACGATATTACACCTCGATCATATTGTAGCGGTGCTTAGGCGAAGCTCTCTGACGACAGAGAACATCAAGATCGTCACCACGCCGTCGTCTTGTGGAACTCCCCTCGGAACCTCTCTGGATCGGAGATCGAGGGTGCGTCATCGAGTTGTACGCGTGTCAAGAACTCGGAGGTGCCGAATAACGGTGCTTGGATCGGTTGGACCGGAGGACGTCGACTACTTCCTCTACGTTGCGTCAGCGCTTCGCTTCGGTCTCACGAGGGCGTAGACAACACTCTCCCCTCTCGTTGCTATGCATCACCATGATCTTGCGTGTGCGTGGAAATTTTTGAAATTACTCGTTCCCCAACGGTGGCATCCGAGCCAGGTTTTTATGGTTTGATGTTATATGCACGAGTAGAACACAAGCGAGTTGTGGGCGATATAAGTCATCTTGCTTACCGCATGTCATACTTTGGTTGGCGGTATTGTTGGATGAAGCGGCCGGACCGACATTACGCCAGTCGCTTACGCGAGACTGGTTTTACCGCCGTGCTTTGCACACGGTGACTAGCGGTGTCGGTTTCTCCAACTTTAGTTGAACCGAGTGTAGCTACGCCCGTCCTTGCGAAGGTTAAAACAGCATCAACTTGACAAACTATCGTTGTGGTTTTGATGCGTAGGTGAGATTGGTTCTTGCTTAAGCCCGTAGCAGCCACGTAAAACTTGCAACATCAAAGTAGAGGACGTCTAACTTGTTTTTGCAGGGCATGTTGTGATGTGATATGGCCAAGACATGATGCTATATTTTATTATATGAGATGATCATGTTTTGTAACGAAGTTATCGGCAATGGCGAGAGCCATATGGTTGTCGCTTTATTGTATGAAATGCAACGCATACGTAATTGCTTTACTTTATCACTAAGCGGTAGCGATAGTCGTAGAAGCAATAGATGGCGTAAACGACAACGATGCTACGATGGAGATCAAGGTGTCGCGCCGGTGACGATGGTGATCATAATGGTGCTTCGGAGATGGAGATCACAAGCACAAGAAGATGATGGCCATATCATATCACTTATATTGATTGCATGTGATGTTTATCCTTTATGCATCTTATCTTGCTTTGGTTGATGGTAGCATTTTAAGATGATCACTCACTAAAAATTATCAAGTAGTGTTCTCCACGAGTATGCACCGTTGCCAAAGTTAAATCGTGCCCGCACACCACGTGATGATCGGGTGTGATAAGCTCTCGTCCATCTACAACGGGTGCAAGCCAGTTTTGCACACGCGAATACTCGAGTTAAACTTGACGAGCCTAGCATATGCGAGATATGGCCTCGGAACACGGAGACCGAAAGGTCGGCGTGAATCATATAGTAGATATGATCAACATAAGATGTTCACCATTGAAAACTACTCCATCTCACGTGATGATCGGTTATGGTTTAGTTGATTTGGATCACGTGATCACTTAGATGACTAGAGATGTCTGTCTAAGTGGGAGTTCTTAAGTAATATGATTAATTGAACTTAAATTTATCATGAACTTAGTCTGATAGTATTTTGCAAATTATGTTGTAGATCAATAGCTCGCGTTATTGCTTTCATATGTTTATTTTGATATGTTCCTAGAAAATTGTGTTGAAAAATGTTAGTAGCAATGATCGGATTGGATCCGCGATTTGAGGTTTATCCTCATTGCTGCCTGAAGAATTATGTCCTTAATGCACCGCTAGGTGAAAGACCTATTGCGAGGCGGATCATGCGCGTTATGAGCGTTTGGCTAGCTCAATATGATGACTACTTGATAGTTTTGTGCACCATGCTTTATGGCTTAGAATCGGGACTTCAAAGACGTTTTGAACGTCATGGACCATATGAGATGTTCCAAGATTTGAAGTTAATATTTCAAACAAATACCCGAGTTGAGAGATATGAAGTCTCCAACAAGTTCTATAGCTAAAAGATGGAGGAGAATCGCTCAACTAGTGAGCATGTGCTCAGATTGTCTGGGTACTACAATCGCTTGAATCAAGTGGGAGTTAATCTTCCAGATAAGATAGTGATTGACAGAATTCTCTGGTCACCATCACCAAGTTAGTAGAACTTCGTGATGAACTATAGTATACAAGGGATGATGAAAACGATTCCCGGTTTTTTTCATGATGATGAAATCGATGAAGGAAAAATCAAGAAAGAACATCAAGTGTTGATGGTTAACAAGACCACTAGTTTCAAGAAAAGGGCAAAATGATAGAAGGGAACTTCAAGAAGAATGGCAAGCAAGTTGCTGCTCAAGTGAAGAGGCCCAAGTCTGGACCTAAGCCTGAGACTAAGTGCTTCTACTGCAAAGGGACTGGTCACTGGAAGCAGAACTACCCCAAGTATTTGGCAGATAAGAAGGATGGCAAAGTGAACAAAGGTATATTTGATATACATGTTATTGATGTGTAATTTACTAGTGTTTATAGCAACCCCTCAGTATTTGGTATTGGTTCAGTTGCTAAGGGTAGTAACTCGAAATGGGAGTTGCAGAATAAACAGAAACTAGTTAAGGGTGAAGTGACGATGTGTGTTGAAAGTAGTTTCAAGATTGATATGATCATCATCGCACACTCCCTATACTTTCGGGATTAATGTTGAACCTAAATAAATGTTATTTGGTGTTTGCGTTGAGCATGAATATGATTTGATCGTGTTTATTGCAATACGGTTATTCATTTAAGTAAGAGAATAAACTGTTGTTCTGTTTACATAAATAAAACCTTATATGGTTACACACCCAATGAAAATGGTTCATTGGATCTCGATCGTAGTGATACACATATTCATAATATTGAAACCAAAAGATGAAAAGTTAATAATGATAGTGCAACTTATTTGTGGCACTGCCGTTTAGGTCATATTGGTGTAAAGCGCATGAAGAAACTCCATGCTGATGGGATTTTGGAATCACTTGATTATGAATCACTTGATGCTTGCGAACCATGCCTCATGAGCAAAATGACTAAGACTCCGTTCTCCGGAACAATGGAACAAGCTACCGACTTATTGGAAATAATACATACCGATGTATGCGATCCAATGAGTGTTGATGCTCGTGGCAAGTATCGTTATTTTCTGACCTTCACAAGATGATTTGAGCAGATATGGGTATATCTACTTGATGAAACATAAGTCTGAAATTGTTGAAAGGTTCAAAGAATTTCAGAGTGAAGTGGAAAAATCATCGTGACAAGAAAATAAGGTTTCTACGATCTGATCGCGGAGACAAATATTTGAGTTATGAGTTTGGTCTTCAATCAAAACAATGTGGAATAGTTTCACAGCTCACGCCACCTGGAACACCACATCGTTATGGTGTGTCCGAACATCGTAACCGTACTTTATTTGATATGGTGCAATCTATGATGTTTCTTACTGATTTACCAATATCATTTTGGGATCATGCATTAGAGACAGCTGCATTCACGTTAAATTGGGCACCATCTAAATCCGTTGAGACGACACTATATGAACTATGGTTTAGCAAGAAACCCAAGTTGTCGTTTCTTAAAGTTTGGAGTTGCGATGCTTATGTGAAAAAGTTTCATCCTGGTAAGTTCAAACCCAAATCGGAGAAGTGCGTCTTCATAGAATACCCAAAGGAAATTGTTGGGTACACCTTCTATCACAGATCCGAAGGCAAAACATTCGTTGCTAATAAATGGATCCTTTCTAGAGAAGGAGTTTCTCTTGAAAGAAGTGAGTGGGAGGAAAGTAGAACTTGATAAGGTAATTGTACCTTCTCCCTTATTGGAAAGTAGTTCATCACAGAAATCTGTTCCTGTGACTACTACACCAATTAGTGAGGAAGCTAATGATGATGATCATGTAACTTCAGATCAAGTTACTACCAAATCTCGTAGGTAAACCAGAGTACAGTCCGCACTGAGTGATACGGTAATCCTGTTACGAAAGTCATGGTACTAGACCATGATAAACCTACGAACTATGAGGAAGCGATGATGAGCCCAGATTCCGCAAAATGGCTTAAGGCCATGAAATCGAGATGAGATCCATGTATGAGAACAAAGTGTGGACTTTGGTGGAGTTTCCGATGATCGGCAAGCCATATTGTATAAATGGATCTTCAAGAGGAAGGCGGACGCTGATAGTAGTGTTACTATCTACAAAGCTAGACTTGTCGAAAAAGGTTTTGACAAAGTTCAAGATGTTGAATACAATGAGATTTTCTCACTCGTATCGATGCTTAAAAGTCTGTCCGAATCATGTTAGCAATTGCCGCATTTTATGAAATCTGGCAAATGGATAAACAAAACTGCATTCCTTAATGGAGTTATTAAAGAAGAGTTGTATGTGATGCAACCAAGAGTTTTTGTCGATCCTAAAGGTGTTAACAAAATGTGCATCTATGGACTGGTGCAAGCATCTCGGAGTTGGAATATACGCTTTGATAAGTTGATCAAAGCATATAGTTTATCTGAGACTTGCGGTGAAGCCCAGATTTACTAGAAAGTGAGTGGGAGCACTACAACATTTCGATAAGTATATGTGAATGACTTATTGTAGATCGGAAATAATGTAGAATTATTCTCGCAAAGCATAAAGGAGTGTTTGAAAGGAGTTTTCAAAGAAAGACCTCGGTGAAGCTGCTTACATATTGAGCATCAAGATCTATAGAGATAGATCAAGGCGCTTGATAAGTTTTTTTCAATGAGTACATACCTTGACAAGATTTTGAAGTAGTTCAAAATGGAGCAATCAAAGAAAGAGTTCTTGCTGTGTTAAAAGGTGTGAAATTGAGTAAGACTCAAAACCCGACCACGGCGGAAGATAGAAAGAGAATAAAAGTCATTCCCTATGCCTTGACCATAGGTTCTATAAAGTATGCCATCTTGTGTACCGATCTATTGTATACCCTACAATTTGAGTTTAGCAAGGAGTACAATAGTGATCTAGGAGTAGATCACTTGACAGCGGTCAAAATTATCCTTAGTGGAATAAGGATATGTTTCTCGATTATGGAAGTGACAAAAGGTTCGTCGTAAAGGGTTACGTCGATGCAAGTTTTGACACCGATCTGGATGACTCTAAGTCTCGATCTAGATACATATTGAAAGTGGGAGCAATTAGCTAAAGTAGCTCTGTGCAGAGCATTGTAGACATAGAAAATTGCAAAATACATAACGGATCTGAATGTGAAAGACCCGTTGACTAAGATTCTCTCACAAGAAAAACATGATCACACCTTAGTACTCTTTGGGTGTTAATCACATAGCGATGTGAACTAGACTACTGACTCTAGTAAACCCTTTGGGTGTTGGTCACATGACGATGTGAACTATGGGTGTTAATCATATACGGATATGATTATTGGTGTTCAATCACATGGCGATGTGAACTAGATTATTGACTCTAGTGCAAGTGGGAGACTGAAGGAAATATGCCCTAGAGGCAATAATAAAGTTATTATTTATTTCCTTATTTCATGATAAATGTCTATTATTCATGCTAGAATTGTATTAACCGGAAACATAATACATGTGTGAATATATAGACAAACAGTGTCACTAGTATGCCTCTACTTGACTAGCTTGTTAATCAAAGATGGTTATGTTTCCTAACCATGAACAAAGAGTTGTTATTTGATTAACGGGATCACATCATTAGTTGAATGATCGATTGACATGACCCATTCCGTTAGCTTAGCACCCAATCGTTTAGTATGTTGCTATTGCTTCCTTCATGACTTATACATGTTCCTATGACTATGAGATTATGCAACTCCGTTTACGGAGGAACACTTTGTGCGCTACCAAACGTCATAACGTGGCGGGTGATTATAAAGGTGCTCTCTGGTGTCTCCTAAGGTACTTGTTGGGTTGGCGTATTTGAGATTAGGATTTGTCACTCCGAATGTCGGAGAGGTATCTCTGGGCCCTCTCGGTAATGCACATCACTTAATCCTTGCAAGCATTGCAACTAATGAGTTAGTTGCGAGATGATGTATTACGAGCGAGTAAAGAGACTTGCTGTAATGAGATTGAACTAGGTATTGGATACCGACGATCGAATCTCGGGCAAGTAACATACCGATGACAAAGGAACAACGTATGTTGGTATCTGGTCCGACCGATAAAGATCTTCGTAGAATATGTAGGAACCACTATGGGCATCCAGGTCCGCTATTGGTTATTGACCGGAGGCGTGTCTCGGTCATGTCTACATTGTTCTCGAACCGTAGGGTCCGCACGCTTAAGGTTTCGGCGGTTATATTATGAGTTTATGATTTTGATGTACCGAAGGAGTTCGAGTCCCGGATGAGATCGGGGACATGACGAGGAGTCTCGAAATGGTCGAGACGTAAAGATCGATATATTGGACGACTATATTCGGAGTTCGGAAAGGTTCCGAGTGATTCGGTATTTTTTTGGTCTGGGAGATTTACGGAATTCGTATTGGGCCTCATTGGGCCATACGGGAAAAGAGAGAGAGGGGCCTAAGGGTGGCGCACCTCCCCTTTGGCTAGTCCGAATTGGACTAGGGAGGGTGCCCCTTCCTTCCTTCTCCTTCTCTCTTCCCTTTCCTTCTCTCCTACTCCTACTATATGGAAGGGTTCCTAGTTGGACTAGGAAGGGGAATCCTACTCCCTGTGGGAGTAGGACTCCCCTAGGGCGCGCCATATAGAGAGGGCCGCCCTCCCTCCTCCACTCCTTTATATCTGGGGTAGGGCACCCCATAAGCAGACAAGTTGATCATTGATCGTTCCTTAGCCGTGTGCGGTGCCCCCTCCACGATATTACACCTCGATCATATTGTAGCGGTGCTTAGGTGAAGCCTGCGACAGAGAACATCAAGATCGTCACCACGCCGTCGTCTTGTGGAACTCCCCTCGGAACCTCTCTGGATTGGAGATCGAGGGTGCGTCATCGAGCTGTCTGCGTGTCAAGAACTTCGGAGGTGCCGAGTAACGGTGCTTGGATCGGTTGGACCGGGAGGACGTCGACTACTTCCTCTACGTTGCGTTAACGCTTCCGCTTGATCTGCGGTGCGTAGACAACACTCTCCCCTCTCGTTGCTATGCATCACCATGATCTTGCGTGTGCGTAGGAAATTTTTTGAAATTACTACGTTCCCCAACAGCACCGAGATTCCTCTCCCCACCACCGCCCGCCGAACCGACGGGCAGAGGGGGGCGAATCCACAGGCTCACCAGTGAAGCTTGGAGGGAAGAGTTTATCCTAGCAGCTTGTCTGTTGGCCATGCACACTTCTTGAATGGAAATACTGAAATATTTGACCATGGAAGAAAGCGATGATAACTAGTGGAGTGAGAGCGAAATTGAGGATTTGGTGGCGTCGAAGAAGAAGGGGGCCTGTTAGAGTACGTAATGAGCCTAATTGGCCCATTAGTCTTAGGGTTAATTAGAGATAAGGGTCGTTTGCTTAGGTGTCAAGTAAGCCTTGCTTGAGAGTCAAGTAAACCTCTCTATATAAAGAGAGGAGATGTATCAATCTAATCAAGCAAGAATTAAGAAGGAAATCCCTTTCCTTCTCGCGCCCTCCTTCTAGCAATGCCATAACACAATTTGGGCCCATTACGTACTCTAACAGGGCCTAAGTCGTTTTTGATGGAGCATTTATAGAATATGGTACTTTTTCTAATCGGGAGCAAGCATAGGTTTAGCCTGGAGGATTAGGGTTGATCTATCTTGGGATGTGCCCAACTTTGGAGCTTCGGCGCTGCGAGCCAGGCTGGTTCTGTCAGTTTTATTACGGTTTTTTCTTTCCTTTTTCTCTCTACCGACTTTATCATGTTATTATTATTCTTTTCTTTTTTATTTCATAGCTTTTTTCCAATACATGAACATTTTTATTCATGATTTCTAAAAATCTGTAATAAGAAATGTACTAGTTGGTTTCTTTGGAGACAGGAACCACCATTTTTTCGCGGCCAGTATTGTGCTAACACCGAATTTTTTTTCCAGTGTGAGAGAGAATGCACCTGCGAAAGCACTAGTTGGGCCGGTCCGCCGCACGTTTAGCGACACTTGTCGTAAACACCACCGCGGTCTACACCAAGCCAGCCCACCGGTCTCTTTTTTTTTTCGCGGGGTGCCAGCCCACCGGTCTCTTTTCCCTAAAAAAAAGGCCCACCGGTCTCTCAGAACGACTCCATCCCCTTTCCCTGCGCTCCGGCGGCTCCACGACGCCGCGCGCCCCCGCACTACGGCCGCCGGAAAAGGAGGCTCGCCGTGCCGGAGCGCTCCTGGTTGATTGAGAGCGAGCCACGTCTTGCCTCCCTCCTCGCCCTCGGAGCGACCGAGCCGAACTCGAGGAGTCCTCGCCCGGCCTCTCCCCATCTCTGCAGCCACAAGGTGCCGCCGCCGCTCCCCCTTTCACCTGCAAATCTAGATTCGCATTGGATCATAGGCTTTGTGCAGTTTCATCTTTCGTGTAGTGTCTTACCTTACGGATGGGAACACCCTTAGGAGTTAGGACCCTAGAAAGCCACATCTGTTCTCTGCAACGAACCCTAGAAACCCCAAACCCAACCTGTAGGATTTGATCTTGATGTCGATTCGTTGGGCTAGTAGAACGTTCTTTAGGGATGGAATAGCTGCATGAGGTTTGTGCAGACCCTTTCTCCCCGCACTCAGAACGCCTTCGTAGTTTTATTTGTTCCGACATTAGTTTGAAATGGCAATGGCACCTCTTTTATGGATTGTTATTGGAGGTGGTGGGCAACACCCTTCAGGGTTGCTTCAGAGTTTGCAGCTCTGATGGAATTTAGCTTGTACAAATGCGATGCTGAGCACTGGACTGGTCAATGAGTTCATTTAAACGCAGTCCTTCGCTTGATCTTATTTATTTTCTTCCTGCTCTTTGGCTTATTGTTTGTCAGATATGACCAGGAATACAGTATAATCCTGCATTCTCTGAATGTAGCTTAAGATATTTATATGCAGGGTTTTTTTTTGCTTTGCTTTGCTTTGTGTCCTGCACTCTCTCTCTCAGACTTGTCAGTACAATCGTCAATGACAGCAAATCTAATCTACAAAGTTTGGTTGGAATACATGTTGGAATCCTTAGCAGGAGCTTTTGACTCAACTTGGAAAATACTTTGTCACGTTCAGGATAATACTACCAGATTTTGTGGTTAGCCTTGTGCCTTAATAAGAGTTCTTAGAGATTATACGGGTGTGGTCCACCATGTGCCTTAATAAGAGTTACTGATAAGTATCATTTGGTGCGTGCCTGTTGATTGAGCTCATAATCTCTATAAAAGTTGATTCTTTATCTTGATCTCAGGTGTGCTGAACTAATGTGCTCTATGGTAGCCACACTTGACCAGCTCATTTTGTTTTACTTGATCACAATTAATCAAAGAAATAATTACTTCCCTCTTTTGTCTTTGCTCTAGTTAAATACGATGACATTTTCCCAGGCTTCATCTTTTACACTAAGCTTTCATGATCTGATTACATGTATCTTACATATGTATGTCTCTGCTGCCTCTTCTCTAGCCTTATGAACCAATTTCCCCATTGTCAAT
Source organism: Aegilops speltoides (assembly GCA_021437245.1). Lineage (NCBI taxonomy): Eukaryota > Viridiplantae > Streptophyta > Magnoliopsida > Poales > Poaceae > Aegilops > Aegilops speltoides. The sequence goes on along the minus strand of CM038146.1, from coordinate 82,107,836 downwards.
TCAATTTTTCAGGTGCTGTACACCCCTTGCTTGCTAAGGTGCTGCTCATTGCGTGCATGACCATGATTTCTGAAGATGGAGATATCTCAGCTCTGCTCTCTGAACCAAATCTAGATGAAGAGCAGGCTGTGACTTCTGGATCCGATGATTTCTTGCCTGCTATTTTGGAATCTATCAAGTCAAATGAAAAGGAAGTCGAACTTTCACCTGAGGAGGCAGCTTGGGCTGATTCGTGTTTTGTGCAGACTTCTGAACTGTCAGATGAAGACTGGGGTGCATTGAAGCAAGCGTTGCTTGATTCCCTTCAAGAGCCAATGGAAGGTTCACGCGATACAACTGAGGTCATCATGCTTGACCAAGGCACCCATGCACTTTCAGAGGCGGAATCCCACAGTCTGCATGTGGAAAAAGATGCTCAGGATGATAATGTAGACATGGAGCAACAAGGCAATAGCGATGATGACAGGGATGCTACTGAAGTTGGGGACGTTACAAATGTAATTAGAGGTGCAGATGAGCATGGCAGGCAAATGGACGGATACACTGCAGATGAGCTGGTTTCATCTGAAGTCATCGAGCAGGCAGAGTCGAGGGATTCTATCTTCAAGGTTTGGGATCTAGACGTGTCGTTCTCCGAGGATGAGAGCGAGCTCGGACTCATCAAGGACCTCAAGAAACTCCTCAAGGGCAAGCCTCAGGATGCTATGTATCCGCCTCCTGGTGACGCAGCCAATGCTCTGAGCGAGATAAACGTTGATGAACTTGTGGCGGGCTTGAGTAACTTGTCGCTGCAGCGAAACCAGTAGCTAGCAGTTTGTTCTTGGTTCCCATGATCCTCTGTGCATCTCTACCGTCCAATGGTAATGTTGTGGCAGCAAAGCAGTGAGTGACGGTTTGTTTGTTGGTCCAGCCGGTCCTCTGTGCATCTTGACCATCAGGTGGTTCATGTCATGTCTAATGGGCGCATATTACTTCTTTCGTAGGCTTCTTTAGACTTCAGACTTAGGTTGACTTTCGATATTTGTTTTGTACAGTATATGTCTGGACACCCTTGAAACATGCCGTTTGAGTTCAATTCAGGCAGATTTTGGAGTGCTCCTCGGTCCTTGTACAATGCAAGGTGCTTAGTAAAATAAACCGAGTTTTTTACTCCTCTGGTCTTTTTTACTCTGCGTATTAGATCTGTGTCAAGTCAAACATTGCAAAGTTTGACTAAATTTATATAAAAATATCAACATCTACTATACCAAATATATATACTATGAAACTACATTTCATAATGAATATAACAATATTTATTTGGCATTGTGAATGTTGATACCTTTTTTCTATATGTTTGGTCAAAGTAGAGATATTTTAGTTTGGACAAAACTTTTTTTTTTAGGGAACTTTGGACAAAACTTTTTTTTTTGAGGGAACATTGGACAAAACTTATATGTAGACTAAAAAGGACTGGAGGGAGTACAAGGCCTCTTCAGGGTGCCAGTTTTCCACCTGGCTCCCCACTACTGATTGACCTGGGCCAAGGCCCATTAATATTGCTTGTCTGTTCTTTTTCTTTTCAATAAGCTGGCTTGCTCACCTTGACTTCAGACCTCTCGCGTTGACCGATAACTTTTAAATTCCAAATTTGAAACCATTTTGCGAAAAAATGTTCATGGATATGAAAACAGTTCACAGATTTGAAACACTGTTCAGGAATTTCAAAACAGTTTGTGGATTTTAAAAACTTCATGTATTTGGAAAATGTACACCAATAAAAAACTATGCATTTGAAAGAAACTTCGCAATTTTGAAAAAAGATCACGAGTTTGAGGACCTTCACAATTTTGAAAAAGTTCATGAATATGAAGAAAAAAAAAGTACGCATTTGAAGACAAGCATGAATTTTAAAAACTAATAAGGGGAAAATGAAGAAAAACATAACAGAAAACGAAACACAAAATGCAAAGAAAATAAACAGGTTCAAAAGCTGTGGAAGCTTCCTCAAACCATCCAATGTTAGGATTAATTACTATGGATCTTACAAAATGTAACTTTCTGTAACAGAAGTTCACTTATATCATGTTAGTCACTTAGATCCAAGAAATGAACATGTTAAGGATGATTAACATGGCAAGCATAGGCATGGCGTGAAAGTACACATTATGCAGTGCAAAACTCATGTAGGCTGAAAACACGTCAGAGCTATAGGTGAATGGCTATCATCATGCCAAGTTTGTAAATTTTAACAGATTCTGTCAGTTATATTATGATACACTTTTGCAACAAGGTTTTCATCAAGCAAATTGATCCTAACATAGATGAAAATTCCACCATTGCGTGGAACACGGAAAAATGTACAACTTTCATATAAGGAACGTTTTCATCGGATGCACGGATTAAAAGTTACAACAGTTTTAATATAAGGTAGTGCAACTCCTTTCGGTTAGGCGCTGCACTACATTGTGCAACTCCTTTCAGCTAGACGCTGCACAAGCAGGAGTGGGGCCCGGGCTGCCACGTTGGACCGGCATGTGGCGCCTAAGCTCCAGGCACTGCACAGTATAGTGTGGCGCCTATCTGTCGGGCGCCACTCGAAACGGTCAGCTCGCGCAATTTTTTCGAAAGGAGTTCAGATTGTGAATTCTTTTTGTCCTTAGGTCAAATATGTGTTTTTTGCCGGTCCCGGTTTGGTTTTGGGAAGGTTCCATTTCTGAAACTTCTAGAAGCTTTTGGTCACTTTTTTTAAAGCGTCTAATATTTTTTTTCCTGCTTTGCTTCCTTTTTTCTTCCTTTTTTGTATCATTTTTCACTTTTCTCTCTTTTCCTTTTTGTTTTCCACCAAAAATTCCAAATGTGAGAACCTTTTAAAATTCATGTATTTTTTCAAATTTGTGATTTTTCCAAATCTAGTTCATACATTATAGAATTGTCTAGTAGTTACAAGTAAGCTACAAAATCGCACTATACAAATCTAAGTCGAGATAATTGTTAGATTTCTCACCAAAAAAAATATAATTGTTATATTCATATATCACACAAATATATATATCAAGATATTTAAATGCTGTAAAATAGAAACAAGCATATATAAAGACCCTAATGTAGACTTAAGGGATCAAAATATTCACTAATAGAATATGATTTCCATTTTGAATTTAAATAATATTCACTTTAGCAAAATATCTAAACATAATTTTAGTTAAAAACTAAGTTCTACTTTAGCGCTAGTGTTTTTTGCAAATAAAGAGCAATACTTGTATAATTGTGAACTATGAGTTGAAATATTAAATCTCATCAATATTATTAAATAGGGTACTAAAATTTAATAGTGAATTGTATGCTGGACATTGTATTCTTAGAAACTACTTCAAATTAAGTGACAAAATAATCTATGTAAAAATGATTGGTATAAATAAGCTATATCACTTAGAATTCTGATATTTCACAATAATGACATGCAATGTGAAGATAATTTGTATTGTAATCATCAAAATAAGTTATATTTTTATTCTATTGATTAGATAAACTATATGTGAGTTAATTTTATTTTATATACATATGGAAAATATAATTTATATCGCTAAAGAATAATTAAGTTTTTAAAGCATAACATGAGATAAAGTGAGCCAAATATTTTTTACGAAAAAGACATTGTTATTGTGATATGATTGCTTAAAAACTCAATTTTGACAAATATATTTATAGTGAAATCAGATGTATATATAAGTGACATATCTAAGCATATCGTGTTTTTCATAGTTTTTATATGATATTTATCACTAATTATAAGGTTATATATATGTTACATTAATTATATATTATATATAACTAAATTTAATTATTTAATTATACATGTAATTTTTTCGTATTTTTAATTAAACTTTACCATTGTTGTTTATATAATAATTATTTTATTTGTAACTTATGAATGTAAAAAAAAACTACGAACAACTCGCAACGACAATCTTTACGGGATTATAGGCATAATAACAAAATCGTACGGCACACCAAGAGCTTCATGATTAGTGTCCTTCCCTCATGAACATATTGACACTCTTTGAATGCAATTGCATGAGTGGAGATTTCCTTGATGATGGAATCACGTTGTCCCCCATTCCATCCTAGATATCTTTAACAACTTATAGACATTTCAAATAATGAAGAGCTGGCGAGGGAAAAGGACCTCAGCATCAGAGCACGTATACCATGAAAGGACCACCACAAATCCCATAAAAACAAGACCATCGTAGGTGCATATTTTACATTCGAGTGGAAAAGAATAAATCTTCAAACAAAATTTGCAGCCTAAAAACATGGAAGCTATATGCATGAAACCAAATGGACATTTGACTGGAAATAAACTCAACATAACTCAAAATATCTAATTAATTTCCAAAGATCGAGAATGAATCATCAAAATTTTCATGGCGAGCATGCGAGTTACAACAGTACATCACGTTATATACAACAATGATAAATGGTAACTCTAGTTCTTTGGAACTATAAAAACTAGACAACGGTAATCCCATTTTGTTAGCTAAAAGAGCTTGCACTATTAAATGAGCATCCGGTTACAACCATGACGCATCAAACACCTGAGTTGTTGTAGTATGTTTGCCCAGATCGTCTCGTTTCCTTCACTCTGACTAACTCAACAAGCTCATGCGCCACTAAATTTGCTTCTCATTTGATAGCAGCAACAACGAAGGATTGGTACAGATTCAAGTGGTCCTTGATGTCCACAATGATTGGGTACAAAGGAGACCGGTTGGGCATATCAGGTTTCAATAAATTCGCCAAAATTGTGTTGTCTGTCTCTAGAACAACATGACCCCAGAAAATCAGGTGGCCATCATCGACAAACCCAAAACTATTAGTACTTTGATACCCCAAAACTATAAAAACTCAGGACTAGCATTAGTGATTCCTGGGTAACAAAGACTGTATCATACGAAATGCATAAATTCAAGACAAAATGGAAAAACAAGTCTCAAACAAAGACTTAGCCAGAAAGCGAGCCGTTGACAAACAAAAAAACTTAAAAACTTTTTCCCCTAGGGTTTCCTAGGGTCTCCCTTGTCCTCCGACGGCGCCGCCGTTGGATTCTACGTATCTTCACCACCGACCTGCCTGAGTCTTGCGAGAGCTACGAACCAACAGTAGTGCGTCTCTAGGCGGGTGCTGTATGGGGGATCCTTGAGGTTTGGTGACTGGAACGGGATTGAAGGAAGTAATTGAGGGGGTGCAAACGAGGAAAGAGATCTGGGAGGATGCGAGATTGGGGGTCGGGCAATCCATCCCACCGATCAAAGATAACGCTGCGGGGACGCATCAAACCACAGTGGAGGCCGACATGGAGGAAGAAGATGGGGGCGACTGGGACCATGTTGGCCCGGATCCATCCCTAGAGGATGCTTTTGAAGGTAATCTTCACGGGGAAGAAGGAGAAGACTTGGATCTGTCTGGGGATTTGGAGGACTTGATCAAGGAGGTGCGGTGGTTGGCCCTGTTTAGGGTTCATACTATGAGACCTTTTAGCCATGCCGCCCTGTTAAATTCCATGAGGAACGCCTGGGCCTGTGCGCAGGGGGTAACTTTCAACATTAAAGGGCCAAATTTGTTCCTGGTGCAGTGCCTGCTTAGGGGATTGGAAGAGGGTGATGGAAGGCGGACCTTGGCAGTTTAGAAGAGATCCTGTCGTGCTTGTTGAGTATGATGGTTTCACGAACGTCGCTGAGTATGCACTCGATATGTATCCTCTTTGGGCTAGAATTAAGGGGCTGTGATGGTTCAACAAGAAAGAAATAGCTTGCAGAGAAGGTGGCAAAGAAAGTTGGGGAGCCACCATTCACTATCATGGTTAATGAAGGGAAGATAAACCCGTCGAGCTATTTACGGGTGAGGGTTTTTGTGAATGTTAATAAGCCCATTGTGAGATTCGTTCCAATTACTTTGAAAGGAAGTAAGAGGTATCCCGTCAGTTATGAGAAGCTTCTGGACTTCTGTTTCTTTTGTGGTTGCATGGGGCATGTTGTTGAGGAGTGTGGAGATGGAGTACATGCCCCCAGTACTTGTGAATGGGGTGACTACTTGCACTGGAACAATGAACCGAATGGAGGAGGCAATGGTGGGGGAAGAGGGGAGGTTGGATGGGTACATGAAGGGGTGGTGGTGCTGCTGGTGGCCGGGGCCGCGCTGGTAGAGGGGACAATGGTGGTGGTGGCGGTAGAGGTGGAGGATTCAATGGTGCAGTAGGCCGAGGAGGTGGAGCTAGCTAGAGGGGAATATGCTAACCTACCACAAGAACATGAGGTAAACTCTGGTGAGGAGGGGGAAAACGTCCGCAAGAGGTTCATCAATGCGGATGGCGCTATAAATGTCTGGGGGCAGCCAGTGCCTACTCTGCAAGGTAAAGTTTCAAGCACGGTTTTGTTGATCGAAAACGGGAACATAGCAGGAAACTTGGAAGAAGTTGTGCAGGTGACTTCCAGCCGGGGCAAGGCTCCTATTGTGAAAAGGAGACGACAGGGAGAGGGTAACGAGGGTGAAGATGCAGACATGACTATTGAGGCATCCTCCGAGTTGGAGGACCGCCGAGCCCAATGATTCTCCTAAGTTGGAACTGCCGGGGAGGGGGGAATACCCAGACAGTTCGTGAATTAGCGACGCTTTGTCAGTCGCATTCCCCCAATTTGGTCTTCTTGTGTAAAACGAGGCAGAAACAAGAGAAGATGAAGAGGATACGGGGCCGCCTAGGCCTCAAAGGTTTTTTTGGTGTTGATAGTGATGGTATGAGCGGTGGACTTGCTCTTTTCTGGCATGAGTCATATGAGGTGGACATCATGGATAAAAATGAGCGTTACATTGATGCTATTGTACGATTCAATAGAGATGCCCAGCAGTGGAGGGTCACTTGTGTTTATGGGGAGCCAAGAGTGAAAAATAGACATGTCATGTGGACAAAATTACAGAATCTGAAAAATACAAATGACTTGCCATGGCTAGTAGTGGGCGATTTTAATGAGGCGATATGGGACTTTGAACACATATCAGCGACTCCTAGAGCTGAAGTACAGATGATAGCTTTCAGGGACACTTTGGAAACTTGTGGCTTGGTAGATCTTGGATTTGAGGGTGTCCCATTGACTTATGATAATAAGAGATCAGGGGCAGGGAACGTGCGTGTACGCCTAGACAGAGCAGTTGCCACAAATGATTGGAGGAACCTGTTCGCTTTCTCGTCGGTCACATATATCCCGTCACCTTGTTCTGATCATGTGGCTTTGGTGCTTAAAACTTCATCTGACGAGGGACCGATGAGACCAAAATACAGGAGATACGAACCATCCTGGGAGAGTGATGGAACACCACCAGAAGTTATAAAAAATGCTTGGGAGGCTGTAGGAGGTGTGCAAAACCTCGGCCAGTTGTAGGATGCCTTAACAAAAACAATGTTGTCGCTCAGGTCTTGGAGCAAAAAATTTGGCAACGTCACCAGGGAACTTGCCAAGTCTAGAACGCAATTGGAGGAACTTATGCACATGAATGCGGATCAGCAGGATATTCAGAAGGTAACGGATATGATGAATGAGTTGTTGTACCAAGAGGAGATGATGTGGTTACAGAGGTCTAGTATTTCATGGCTGAAGGAAGGCGACCGAAACACTAGATTTTTCCAGAGCAAGTCTATATGGAGGGCCAGGAAGAATAAAATACGTCAACAGATAGTATTGGTGTAGTACACTTTGATTTTGCAGCGATCGGTGACCTTGCAAATGAATACTCACATGATGTTTTTGCTGCTGATCATTCACTTGATGCTGCACCGCTTCTTGATATGTTGGAGATGTTGGGGAACGTAGCAGAAATTCAAAATTTTCTATGCATCACCAAGATCAATCTATGGAGTAATCTAGCAACGAGGGGAAGGAGAGTGCATCTACATACCCTTGTAGATCGCTAAGCGGAAGCGTTCAAGAGAACGGGGTTGAAGGAGTCGTACTCGTCGTGATCCAAATCACCGGAGATCCTAGTGCCGAACGGACGGCACCTCCGTGTTCAACACACGTACAGCCCGGTGACGTCTCCCATGCCTTGATCCAGCAAGGAGAGAGGGAGAGGTTGAGGAAGACTCGATCCAGCAGTATCACAACGGCGTGGTGGTGGTGGAGGAGCGTGGTGATCCAGCAGGGCTTCGCCAAGCACCGCGAGATATGAGGAGAAAGAGAGGTAGGGCTGCGCCAACAAGAGAAGAAACTTCGTGTGTTAGGCTGCCCCTTTGCCTCCACTATATATAGGGGGAGAGGGGGGGGCTGCGCCCCCACCTAGGGTTCCACCCTAGGGGCGGCGGCCAGCCCAAGATCCCATCTGGGGCGGCCAGGGGGAGAGAGGGGAAACTTGCCCCCCAAGTTAGGTGGGTGCGCCCCCTCCCCAAACCATAGGCGCCTTGGGCCCTTGTGGGGGGCGCACTAGCCCACCTGGGGCTGGTCCCCTCCCACACTTGGCCCATGCCGCCCTCCGGGGATGGTGTCCCCACTTGGTGGACCCCCGGGACCCTCCCGTGGTCCCAGATGCGTTCTTGATAAAACCCAAACTTTTCCTATGACCAAAACAGACTTCCCATATATAAATATTTACCTCCGGACCATTGCGGAACTCCTCGTGACATCCGGGATCTCATCCGGGACTCCGAACAACATTCGGTAACCACATACAAACTTCCTTTATAACCCTAGCGTCATCGAACATTAAGTGTGTAGACCCTACGGGTTCGGGAACCATGCAGACATGACCGAGACGTTCTCCGGCCAATAACCAAAGCGAGATCTGGATACCCATGTTGGCTCCCACATGTTCCACGATGATCTCATCGGATGAACCACGATGTCAAGGACTCAATCAATCCCGTATACAATTCCCTTTGTCTAGCGGTATTGTACTTGCCCGAGATTCGATCGTCGGTATGCCGATACCTTGTTCAATCTCGTTATCGGCAAGTCTCTTTACTCGTTCCGTAACACATCATCCCATGATCAACCCCTTGGTCACATTGTGCACATTATGATGATGTCCTACCGAGTGGGCCCGGAGATACCTCTCCGTAACACGGGTGACAAATCCTACTCGATTCATGCCAACCCAATGACACTTTCGGAGATACCCGTAGTGTACCTTTATAGCCACCCGATTCGTTGTGACGTTTGGTACACCCAAAGATTCCTACGGTATCCGGGAGTTGCACAATCTCATGGTCTAAGGAAATGACACTTGACATTAGAAAAGCTTTAGCATACGAACTACACGATCTTTGTGCTAGGCTTAGGATTGGGTCTTGTCCATCACATCATTCTCCTAATGATGTGATCCCGTTATCAACGACATCCAATGTCCATGGTCAGGAAACCGTAACCATCTATTTATCAACGAGCTAGTCAACTAGAGGCTTACTAGGGACATGGTGTTGTCTATGTATCCACACATGTATTTGAGTTTCCTATCAATACAATTATAGCATGGATAATAAACGATTATCATGAACAAGGAAATATAGTAATGATAACTAATTTATTATTGCCTCTAGGGCATATTTCCAACAGTCTCCCACTTGCACTAGAGTCAATAATCTAGTTCACATCGCCATGTGATTAACACTCACAGGTCACATCACCATGTGACCAACATCCAAAGAGTTTACTAGTGTCACTGAACTAGTTCACATCATCATGTGATTAAGACTCAATGAGTTCTGGGGTTTGACCATGTTTTGCTTGTGAGAAAGGTTTTAGTCAACGGGTCTGCAATATTCAGATCCGTATGTACTTTGCCAATCTCTAGGTCATATTGTAAATGCTGCTTCCACGCTCCACTTGGAGCTATTCCAAATGGTTGCTCTACTATATGTATCCGGTTTGCTACTCAGAGTCATTCGGATAGGTGTTAAAGCTTGCATCAACATAACCCTTTACGCCGAACTCTTTATCACCTCCATAATCGAGAAATATGTCCTTATTACTCCAAGGACAATTTTGACCGTTGTCTGGTGATCCACTCCTTGATCACCTTTGTACCCTCTTGCCAGACATGTGGCAAGGCACACATCAGGTGCGGTACACAGCATAGCATACTATGTAGCCTACGTCTAAGCACAGGGGACGACCTTCATCCTTTCTCTCTCTTCTGCTGTGGTCGAGCTTTAGGTCTTAACTTCATACCTTACAACTCAGGCAAGAACTCCTTCTTTGACTGATCCATCTTGAACACCTTCAAGATCATGTCAAGGTATGTGCTCATTTGAAAGTACCATTAAGCGTTTTTGATCTATCCTCATTGATCTTGATGCTCAATGTTCAAGTAACTTAATCTAGGTTTTCCCTTGAAAACTCCTTTCAATCAACCCTTTATGCTTTCTAGAAATTCTACATCATTTTTGATCCACACAATATGTCAACAACATATACTCATCAGAAATTCTAGTAGTGCTCCCACTCACTTCTTTGGAGATACAAGTTTCTCATAAACTTTGTACAAACCCAAAATCTTTGATCATCTCATCAAAGCGCATATTCTGACTCCGAGATGCTTGCTCTAGTCCATGGAAGGACCGCTGGAGCTAGCATACCTTTTAGCATCCCTAGGATCGACAAAACCTTTCTGATTGTATCACATACAACCTTTCCTTACGAAACCTGGTAAGGAAACTTGTTTTGACATCCATCTGCCAGATTTCATAAATGCAGCTAATGCTAACATGATTCCGACGGACTTCAGCATCGCTATGGGTGAGAAAATATCATCGCAGTCAACTCCTTGAACTTGTGAAAAACTCTTCGCCACAAGTCGAGCTTCATAGATGGTGACATTACCGTCCACGTCCGTCTTCTTCTTAAAGATCCATTTATCTCAATGGCTTGCCGATCATCGGGCAAGTCCACCAAAGTCTATGCTTTGTTCTGATACATGGATCCTATCTCGGATTTCATGGCTTCTAACCATTTGTCGGAATATGGGCCCACCATCGCTTCTCCATAGCTCGCAGGTTCATTGTTGTCTAGCAACATGACCTTCAAGACAGGATTACTGTACCACTCTGAAGTAGTACGCATCCTTGTCACCCTACGAGGTACGGTAGTGACTTGATCCAAAACTTCATGATCACTATCATAAGCTTCTACTTCAATTGGTGTAGGCGCCACAGGAACAACTTCCCGTGCCCTGCTACACACTAGTTGAAGTGACGGTTCAGTAACCTCATCAAGTCTCCACCATTCTCCCACTCAACTTTCCGAGACAAACTTTTCCTCGAGAAAGGACCCTATTCAAGAAACAATCCCTATTGCTTTTGGATCTGAACTAGGAGGTATACCCAACTGTTTTGGGTGTCCTATGAAGATGCATTTTATCTGCTTTGGGTTCGAGCTTATCAACCTGAAACTTTTTCACATAAGCGTTGCAGCCCCAAACTTTTAAGAAACGACAACTTAGGTTTCTCCAAACCATAGGTCAAACAGTGTCGTCTCAACGGAATTACGTGGTGCCCTATTAAAGTGAGTGCGGTTGTCTCTAATGCCTAACCCATGACGATATTGGTAATTCGATAAGAGACATCATGGTACGCACCATATCCAATAGGGTGCAACTATGATGTTCGGACACACCATCACACTATGGTGTTCTAGGCGGTATTAGTTGTGAAACGATTTCCACAATGTCTCAATTGCATACCAAACTCATAACTCAGATACTCATCTCTATGATCATATCATAGACATTTTATCCTCTTGTCACGACGATCTTCAACTTCACTCTAAAATTACTTGAACCATTCAATAATTCAGACTTGTGTTTCATCTAGTAAATATACTCAGTATCTACTCAAATCATCCGTGAAGTAAGAACATAATGATATCCATCAAGTGCCTCAAAGACTCATTGGACTACACACATCAAAATGTATAACTTCCAACAAGTTGCTTTATTGTTCCATTTTACTGAAAACGAGGCTTTCAGTCATCTTGCCCATGTGGTATGATTTGTATGTCTCAAGTGATTCAAAATCAAGTGAGTCCAAAATGGTCCATTTGCATGGAGTTTCTTCATGCATATACACCAATAGACATGGTTCGCATGTCTCAAACTTTTTCAAAAAACGAGTGAGTCCAAAGATCCATCAACATGGAGCTTCTTCATGTGTTTTATACCAACATGACTTACATGGAAGTGCCACAAGTAGGTGGTGATATCATTACTATCTTATATCTTTTGGCATGAACATGTGCATCACTACGATCGAGACTCAATCAACCATTCATTTTAGGTGCAAGACCATTGAAGGTATTATTCAAATAAATAGAGTAACCATTATTCTCCTTAAATGAATAATCGTATTGCGATATACATAATCCAATCATGTCTATGCTCAACGCAAACACCAAATAACAATTATTTAGGTTTAACACCAATCTCGATGGTAGAGGGAGCGTGCGATGCTTGATCACATCAACCTTGGGAATACTTCCAACACATATCGTCAGCTCACCTTTAGCTAGTCTCCGTTTGTTCCGTAGCTTTTATTTCGAGTTACTAGCACTTAGCAACCGAACCGGTATCTAATACCCTGGTGCTACTAGGAGTACTAGTAAAGTACACATTAACATAATGTATATCCAATATACTTCTATCGACAGCCTTCTCATCTACCAAGTATCTAGGGTGGTTCTGCTTTAGTGTCCGTTCCTCTCATTACAGAAGCACTTAGTCTTGGGTTTGGGTTCAACCTCGGGTTTCTTCACTCGAGCAGCAGCTGATTTGCCGTTTCATGAAGTATCCCTTCTTGCCCTTGCCCTTTTTGAAACTAGTGGTTTCACCAACCATCAACAATTGATGCTCCTTCTTGATTTCTACTTTCGCGGTGTCAAACATCATGAATATCTCAAGGATCATTATATCTATCCCTGATATGTTATAGTTCATCACGAAGCTCTAGCAGCTTGGTGGCAATGACTTTGGAGAAACATCACTATCTCATCTGGAAGATCAACTCCCACTCGATTCAAGTGATTGTTGTACTCAGACAATCTGAGCACAAGCTCAACGATTGAGCTTTTCTCCCTTAGTTTGCAGGCTAAGAAAATCGTCGGAGGTCTTATACCTCTTGACGTGGGCATGAGCCTGAAATCCCAATTTCAGCCCTCGAAACATCTCATATGTTCCGCGACGTTTCTAAATCGTCTTTGGTGCCTCAACTCTAAACCGTTTAACTAAACTATCACATAGTTATCAAAACGTGTGTGTCAGATGTTCGCAACATCCACAGACGACGTTCGAGGTTCAGCACACTGAGCGGTGCATTAAGGACATAAGCCATCTACGAAACAACGAGGACAATCCTCAGTATACGGACCTAGTCCGCATAATTGCTACTATCAACTTTCAACTAAGTTTTCTCTAGGAACATATCTAAAACAGTAGAACTAAAGCGCGAGCTACGACATAATTTGCAAGAATCTTTTGACTATGTTCAGGATAATTAAGTTCATCTTATGAACTCCCACTCAGATAGACATCCCTCTAGTCATCTAAGTGATTAAATGATCCGAGTCAACTAGGCCGTGTCCGATCATCACGTGAGACGGACTAGTCATCATCGGTGAACATCTTCATATTGATCGTATCGACTATACGACTCATGCTCGACCTTTCGGTCTCTTGTGTTCCGAGGCCATGTCTGTACATGCTAGGCTCGTCAAGTCAACCTAAGTGTTTCGCGTGTATAAATCTGGCTTACACCCGTTGTATGTGAATGTTAGAATCTATCACACCCGATCATCACGTGTGCTTCGAAACGACAAACTTTCGCAACGGTGCACAGTTAGGGGGAACACTTTCTTGAAATTTTAATGAGGGATCATCTTATTTACTACCATCGTTCTAAGCAAATAAGATGTATAAACATGATAAACATCACATGCAATCAAAAAGTGACATGATATGGCCAATATCATATTGCTCCTTTTGATCTCCATCTTCGGGGCTCCATGATCATCATCGTCACCGGAATGACACCATGATCTCCATCATCATGATCTCCATCATCGTGTCTCCATGAAGTTGTCTCATCAACTTATTACTTCTACTACTATGGCTAACGGTTTAGCAATAAAGTAAAGTAATTACATGGCGTTGTTCAATGACACGCAGGTCATACAATAAATTAAGACAACTCCTATGGCTCCTGTCGGTTGTCATACTCATCGACATGCAAGTCGTGATTCCTATTACAAGAACATGATCAATCTCATACATCACATATCATTCATCACATTCTTTTTGGCCATATCACATCACATAGCATACCCTGCAAAAACAAGTTAGACATCCTCTAATTGTTGTTTGCATGTTTTAGGTGGCTGCTATGGGTTTCTAGCAAGAACGTTTCTTACCTACGCAAAAACCACAACGTGATATGCCAATTTCTATTTACCCTTCATAAGGACCCTTTTCATCGAATCCGCTCCAACTAAAGTGGGAGAGACAGACACCCGCTAGCCACCTTATGCAACTAGTGCATGTCAGTCGGTGGAACTTGTCTCACGTAAGCGTCACGTAAGGTCGGTCCGGCCGCTTCATCCCACGATGCCGCCGAAGCAAGATAAGACTAGTAGTGGCAAGAAAATTAACAACATCTACACCCACAACTGCTTTGTGTTCTACTCGTGCATAGTAACTACGCATAGACCTAGCTCTGATACCACTATTGGGGAACGTAGCAGAAATTCAAAATTTTCTACGCATCACCAAGATCAATCTATGGAGTAATCTAGCAACGAGGGGAAGGAGAGTGCATCTACATACCCTTGTAGATCGCTAAGCAGTAGTGTTCAAGAGAACAGGGTTGAAGGAGTCGTACTTGTCGTGATCCAAATCACCGGAGATCCTAGTGCCGAACGGACGGCACCTCCGCGTTCAACACACGTACAACCCGGTGACGTCTCCCATGCATTGGTCCAGCAAGGAGAGAGGGAGAGGTTGAGGAAGACTCCATCCAGCAGCAGCACAACGGCGTGGTGGTGGTGGAGGAGCGTGGTGATCCAGCAGGGCTTCGCCAAGCACCGCAAGATATGAGGAGAAAGAGAGGTAGGGCTGCGCCAACAAGAGAAGAAACTTCGTGTGTTGGGCTGCTCCTTTGCCTCCACTATATATAGGGGGGAGGGGGGGCTGCGCCCCCACCTAGGGTTCTACCCTAGGGGCGGCGGCCAGCCCAAGGTCCCATCTGGGCAGCCAAGGGGGGGGAGAGGGGAAACTTGCCCCCCAAGTTAGGTGGGTGCGCCCCCTCCCCAAACCCTAGGCGCCTTGGGCCCTTGTGGGGGGCGCACCAGCCCACCTAGGGCTGGTCCCCTCCCACACTTGGCGCATGCTGCCCTCCGGGGATGGTGGCCCCACTTGGGGACCCCGGACCCTCCCGTGGTCCCAGACGTTACCGATAAAACCCAAACTTTTCCGTGACCAAAACAGACTTCCCATATATAAATCTTTACCTCGGACCATTCCGAACTCCTCGTGACGTCCCGGATCTCATCCGGACTCAACAACATTCGGTAACCACATACAAACTTCCTTTATAACCCTAGCGTCATCAAACCTTAAGTGTGTAGACCCTACGGGTTCGGGAACCATGCAGACATGACCGAGACGTTCTCCCGGCCAATAACCAACAGCGGGATCTGGATACCCATGTTGGCTCCCACATGTTCCACGATGATCTCATCGGATGAACCACGATGTCAAGGACTCAATCAATCCTGTATACAATTCCCTTTGTCTAGCGGTATTGTACTCGCCTGAGATTCGATCGTCGGTATGCCGATTCCTTGTTCAATCTCGTTACCGGGAAGTCTCTTTACTCGTTCCGTAACACATCATCCCATGATCAACCCCTTGGTCACATTGTGCACATTATGATGATGTCCTACCGAGTGGGCCCAGAGATACCTCTCCGTAACACGGAGTGACAAATCCCAATCTCGATTCGTGCCAACCCAACAGACACTTTCGGAGATACCCGTAGTGTACCTTTATAGCCACCCAGTTACGTTGTGACGTTTGGTACACCCAAAGCATTCCTACGGTATCCGGGAGTTGCACAATCTCATGGTCTAAGGAAATGACACTTGACATTAGAAAAGCTTTAGCATACGAACTACACGATCTTTGTGCTAGGCTTAGGATTGGGTCTTGTCCATCACATCATTCTCCTAATGATGTGATCCCGTTATCAACGACATCCAATGTCCATGGTCAGGAAATCGTAACCATCTATTGATCAACGAGCTAGTCAACTAGAGGCTTACTAGGGACATGGTGTTGTCTATGTATCCACACATGTATTTGAGTTTCCTATCAATACAATTATAGCATGGATAACAAACGATTATCAAGAACAAGGAAATATAGTAATAATAACTAATTTATTATTGCCTCTAGGGCATATTTTCAACAGGAGGCTACAACTTCGGAGGAGGATAATATCAAGCTTTGTGCCCCGTTCATGGATAAGGAAATTTCTGACGCTTTGTTTCAGATTGGGCCGCTCAAGGCCCCGGGGCCGCATGGTTTCCCGGCCAGGTTTTTCTAGCGTAATTGGAATACCGTTAAGGACGATGTTACAGCTGCGGTTAGGGATTTCTTTCGAACGGGTATAATGCCCGATGGGGTAAACTCTACATCCATTGTTCTCATTCCCAAAATTGCTAACCCTGCTAAGATTTCTGATTACAGACCCATTAGCTTGTGTAATGTTATCTATAAAATCATTTCGAAGTGCTTGGTGAACCGGTTAAGACCACTTTTGGATGAATTAATTTCTCCGGAACAAAGTGCTTTTTGAAGGAAATATGCCCTAGAGGCAATAATAAAGTTATTATTTATTTCCTTATATCATGATAAATGTTTATTATTCATGCTAGAATTGTATTAACCGAAACATAATACATGTGTGAATATATAGACAAACAGAGTGTCACTAGTATGCCTCTACTTGACTAGCTTGTTAATCAAAGATGGTTATGTTTCCTAACCATGGACAAAGAGTTGTTATTTCATTAACGGGATCACATCATTAGTTGAATGATCTGATTGACATGACCCATTCCGTTAGCTTAGCACCCGATCATTTAGTATGTTGCTATTGCTTCCTTCATGACTTATACATGTTCCTATAACTATGAGATTATGCAACTCCCGTTTACCGGAGGAACACTTTGTGTGCTACCAAACGTCACAACGTAACTGGGTGATTATAAAGGTGCTCTACAGGTGTCTCCAAAGGTACTTGTTGAGTTGGTGTATTTCGAGATTAGGATTTGTCACTCCGAATGTCGGAGAGGTATCTCTGGGCCCTCTCGGTAATGCACATCACTTAAGCCTTGCAAGCATTGCAACTAATGAGTTAGTTGTGAGATGATGTATTACGGAACGAGTAAAGAGACTTGCCAGTAACGAGATTGAACTAGGTATTGGATACCGATGATCGAATCTCGGGCAAGTAACATACCGATGACAAAGGAACAACGATGTTGTTATGCGGTCCGACCGATAAAGATCTTCGTAGAATATGTAGGAACCAATATGGGCATCCAGGTCCCGCTATTGGTTATTGACCGGAGATGTGTCTCGGTCATGTCTACATTGTTCTCGAACCGTAGGGTCCGCACGCTTAAGGTTTCGATGACAGTTTTATTATGAGTTTATGAGTTTTGATGTACCGAAGGAGTTCGGAGTCCCGGATGAGATCGGGGACATGACGAGGAGTCTCGAAATGGTCGAGACGTAAAGATCGATATATTGGACGACTATATTCGTGTTGGGGAACGTTGCAGAAAATTAAAATTTTTCCTACGGCTTCACCAAGATCCATCTATGAGTTCATCTAAGCAACGAGTAACGAGAGAGAGATTTCATCTACATACCACTTGTAGATCGCGCGTGCGGAAGCTTGCAAGGTGATGATGGAGTCGTACTCGAACGTGATTCAGATCACCGATGCCAAGTGCTGAACGGACAGCACCTCCGCGTTCAACACACGTACGGGACGATCGACGTCTCCTCCTTCTTGATCCAGCAAGGGGGGAGGAGAGGTTGAGGAAGACAGCTCCACCGGCAGCACGACGGCGTGATGATGGTGGAGAAGCAAGATCAAGCAGGGCTTCGCCAAGCTCTACGGAGGAGGAGATGTGTTGGGAGGGAGGGCTGCGCCTTGGGTGTTGTGTACAGCAGCCCCTCCCCCTTTATATAGGCCCCAGTGGCGGCCCCTGAGATCCAATCTCCGGGGGCGGCGCAAGGGGTGGAGTGCCCCCAAGCCGGGTGGGCGCCCCACCCCTAGGGTTTCAACCCTAGGCGCGGGGTGGGCCTGAGGCGCACCAGCCCCCGTGGGCTGGTTCCTTCCCCCTCGGCCCATGGGGCCCTCCGGATAGGTGGCCCCACCGGTGGACCTCGGACCCTTCCGGTGGTCCCAGATTTTACCGAAACCCCAAACTTTCCCGATGGCGAAACACCACTTCCTATATATTATTCTTTGCCTCCGGACCCTTCCGAACTCCTCGTGACGTCCGGGATCTCATCCGGACTCGAACAACATTCGGTGGTCACATACTTGACTTCCTACAAACCCTAAGCGCCACCGAACCTTATGTGTAGACCCTACGGGTTCGGAGACACGCAGACATGACCGAGACGACTCTCGGGCAATAACCAACAGCGGGTCTGGATATCCATGTTGGCTCCTACATGCTCCTCGATGATTTCATCGGTTGAACCACGATGTCGAGGATTCGATCAAACCACGTATGCAATTCCTTTGTCAATCGGTGCGTTACTTGCCCGAGACCCGATCGTCGGTATCCCAATACCTTGTTCGGTCTCACGGCAAGTCACTTTACTCGCACCGTAATGCATGATCCGTGGCCAACACCTTGGTCACATTGAGCTCATTATGATGATGCATTACCGAGTGGGCCCAGAGATACCTCTCCGTCATACGGAGTGACAAATCCCGCCTCGATCCGTGTCAACCCAACAGATACTTTCGGAGATACCGTAATGCACCTTTATAGTCACCCGATTCGTTGTGACGTTTGATACACCCAAGGCACTCCTACGGTAACCGGAGTTACACGATCTCATGGTCGAAGGAATAGATACTTGACATTGGCAAAGCTTCTAGCAAACGAACTATACGATCTTTTATGCTATGCTTATGATTGGGTCTTGTCCATCACATCATTCTCCTAATGATGTGATCTCGTTATCAACGACATCCTATGTCCATAGTCAGGAAACCATGACTATCTATTGATCACAACGAGCTAGTCAACTAGAGGCTCACTAGGGACTCATTGGGTCTTAGTGTTCACACGTGTATTACGATTTCCGGATAATACATTTATAGCATGAACAAAAGACTATTATCATGAACATTGAAATATAATAATCCTTTTATTATTGCCTCTAGGGCATATTTCCAACATCTCCCACTTGCACTAGAGTCACCAATCTAGTTACATTGTGATGAATCGAACACCCATAGAGTTCTGGTGTTGATCATGTTTTGCACGCGAGAGAGGTTTAGTCAACGGATCTGCGACATTCGGATCCGTGTGTACTTTGCAAATCTCTATGTCTCCATCTTGAACATTTTCACGGATGGAGTTGAAACGACGCTTGATGTGCCTTGTCTTCTTGTGAAACCAGGCTCCTTGGCAAGGGCAATAGCTCCAGTGTTGTCACGAGAAAAGTTTGATCGGCCCCGACGCATTGGGTATGACTCCTAGGTCGGTGATGAACTCCTTCACCCAAATCGCTTCATCGCTGCCTCCGAGGCTGCCATGTATTCCGCTTCACACGTAGATCCCGCCACGACGCTCGCTTGCAAACCGCACCACCATCGCTCCACCATTCAACATATACACGATCCGGTTTGTGACTTAGAGTCATCGGATCTGAGTCGAAGCTAGCGCCGACGTAACCCTTCTGACGAGCTCTTCGTCTCCTCCATAAACGAGAAACATGTCCTTTGTCCTTTTCGGTACTTCAGATATTCTTGACCGCTGTCCAAAGTTCCTTGCGGGGTTACTTTGGTATCTTGCAACCAAACTTACGGCAAGGTTTACATCGGTCCAGTACACAAACATGGCATACATAATAGATCCTATGGCTGAAGCATAGGGATGACACTCATCTCTTCTTTATCTTTTGCCGTGGTCGGTGGTCGAGCTGAGCTCGTTTCACACCTTGTAACATAGGCAAGAACCCTTCTTGGACTGATCCATTTTGAACCTCTTCAAAATCTTATCAAGGTATGTGCTTTGTGAAAGACCTATGAGGCGCCTCGATCTATCTCTATAGATCTTGATGCCTAATATATAAGCAGCTTCTCCAAGGTCCTTCATTGAAAAACACTTGTTCAAATAGGCCTTAATGCTGTCCAGAGTTTCAGATCATTTCCCATCAAGAGTATGTCATCTACATATAATAGGAGAAATGCTACTGAGCTCCCACTCACTTTCTTGTAAACGCAGGCTTCTCCATAAGTCTCAAGATAAACCCAAACGCTTTGATCATCTCATCAAAGCGAATGTTCCAACTCCGAGATGCTTGCACCAGTCCATAAATGGATCGCTGGAGCTTGCATACTTTGTTAGCGTTCGAGGATCGACAAAACCTTCCGGCTGCATCATATACAGCTCTTCCTTAAGATGTCCATTAAGGAATGCCGTTTTGACGTCCATCTGCCATATCTCATAATCATAGTATGCGGCAATTGCTAACATGATTCGGACGTAAGCTTTGCTACGGGAGAGAATGTCTCGTCGTAGTCAATCCCTTGAACTTGTCGATAACCCTTAGCGACAAGTCGAGCTTTATATATGGTAACATTACCATCCGCGTCCGTCTTCTTCTTAAAAATCCATTTATTTTCTATCGCTCGCCGATCATCGGGCAAGTCTGTCAAAGTCCATACTTTGTTTTCATACATGGATTCTATCTTGGATTTCATGGCTCCAAGCCATTTGTTGGAATCCGGGCCGCCATTGCTTCTTCATAGTTCAAGGTTCATCGTTGTCTAGCAACATGATTTCCATGACAGGTTGCCGTACCACTCTGTGCGGAACGTGTCCTCGTGGACCTTCAAGTTCAGAGTAACTTGATCCGAAGTACCTTGATCATCATCAACGTTTTCCTCTTGAGTTGGTGTGGGCATTACAGAACGGTTTCTGCGCCGCACCACTTTCCCGCTCGAGAGGTAGTACTTCATCGAGCTCTACTTTCCTCCCACTTACTTCTTTCGAGAGAAACTCTTTCTCTAGAAAGCATCCGTTCTTAGCAACAAAGATCTTGCCTTGGATTTTAAGTAGAAGGTATACCCGACAGCTTCCTTAGGGTATCCTATGAATACGCATTTTTCCGACTTGGGTTCGAGCTTTTCAGGTTGAAGTTTCTTGACATAAGCATCGCATCCCCAAACTTTTAGAAACGATAGCTTAGGTTTCTTTCCAAACCATAATTCATACGGTGTCGTCTCAACGGATTTAGACGGTGCCCTATTTAAAGTGAATGTAGCTGTCTCTAGAGCGTATCCCCAAAATGATAGCGGTAAATCGGTAAGAGACATCATAGACCGCACCATATCCAATAGAGTGCGATTCGACGCTCGACACACCGTTTACCGAGGTGTTCCAGCGGCGTGAGTTGTGAAACGATTCCACATTTTCTTAAGTGTGAGCCAAATTCGTGACTTAAATATTCTCCTCCACGATCGATCGTAGGAACTTTATCTTTCATCACGTTGATTCTCCACCTCACTCTGAAATTCCTTGAACTTTTCAAAGGTCTCAGACTTGTGTTTCATTAAGTAGACATACCCATATCTACTTAAGTCATCGGTGAGAGTGAGAACATAACGATATCCTCCATGAGCCTCAACGCCATTGGACCGCATACATCGGTATGTATGATTTCCAACAAGTTGGTTGCTCGCCCATTGTTCCGAGAACGGAGTCTTGGTCATTTTGCCCAAGAGGCAAGGTTCGCATGTGTCAAACGATTCATAATCAAGAGACTCTAAAAGTCCATCAAGATGGAGCTTCTTCATGCGCTTGACACCAATGTGACCAAGGCGGCGATGCCACAAGTATGTGGGACTATCGTTATCAACTTTACATCTTTTGCATCCACACTATGAACATGTGTAATATTACGCCGAGATTCATTAAGAATAAACCATTGACCATCGGAGCATGACCATAAAACATATCTCTCATATAAATCGAACAACCATTATTCTCGGACTTAAATGAGTAGCCATCTCGTATCAAACGAGATCCGGATACAATGTTCATGCTCAAACTTGGCACTAAATAACAATTATTGAGGTTTAAAACTAATCCGTAGGTAAATGTAGAGGCAGCGTGTCGACGGCGATCACATCGACCACGAACCATTCCCGACGCGATCGTCACCTCGTCCTTCGCCATCTCCGTTTATTCCGCAGCTCTGCTTGTGAGTTACATATGTGAGCAACGGCACCGTATCAAATACCGTGAGTTACTACGAGTAATCGGTAAGGTACACATCAATTATATGTATATCAAATATACCTTTGGTGTTGCCGGCCTTCTTATCCACTAAGTATTTGGGGCAGTTCCGCTTCGGTGCCCTTTCCCTTGCAATAAAAGCACTCGGTCTCGTGCTTGGGTCCATTCTTTGACTTCTTCCCAAGAATCGGCTTACGGGCGCGCAACATCTTTGCCGCCCTTCTTGAAGTTCTTCTTACCCTTGCCCTTCTTGAACTTAGTGGTCTTATTGACCATCAACACTTGATGTTCTTTCTTGATTTCAGCCTCTGCTGACTTCAAAGATCGAGAACACTTCAGAATGGTCTTTACCATCCCGCATGTTGTAGTTCATCACAAAGCTCTTGTAGCTTGGTGGGAGCGATCGGAGGATTCTCACAATGACCGCCTCATCACGGGAGGTTAATATTCAATCGGGTCATACGAGCGTGCAACCCGCACATCATCGGATGTGCTCATCGATGTAACTGTTCTCCTCCATCTTACAATCTGTAGAACTTGTCGGAGACATCATATCTCTCGACCGGGCATGAGCTTGGAAAACTAGTTTCAGCTCTTCAACATCTCATATGCTCCGTGATGCTCAAAACGCTTTTGGAGCCCCGGTTCTAAGTGTAGAGCATGCCGCCTCGAACGAGGGAGTAATCATCGGCACGAGTTTGCCAAGCGCTCATAACGCCTTGGTTCTTCGACGGAGCGGCACCTAGCGGTCCTTCTAGGACATATTGCTTCTGGCAGCTATGAGGATGATCTCGTGTTCCGGACCCAATCCGTATAGTTGCTGCCATCATCTTTCAGCTTGGTTTTCTAGGAACGTGTTGAAGTTCATGTTGACATTAGCGTTGGCCATTGATCTACAAGACATATTTGCAAAGGTTTTAGACTAAGTTCATGATAATAAAGTTCTTAATCAAAATTATGAACTCCCACTTAGATTAGACATCCTCTAGTCATCTAAGTGTTACACGATCCGAGTCGACTAGCCCGTGTCCGATCATCACGTGAGACGGACTAGTCATCATCGGTGAACATCTTCATGTTGATCGTATCTTCCATACGACTCGTGTTCGACCTTTCGGTCTCCGTGTTCCGAGGCCATGTCCGCACATGCTAGGCTCGCAAGTTAACCCTAAGTGTTTTCGCTGTAAAACTGTCTTACACCCGTTGTATGTGAACGTAAGGATCCATCACACCCGATCATCACGTGGTGCTTAGAAACGACGAAACCGTAGCAACGGTGCACGCTTAGGGAGAACACTTCTTGAAATTTTATAAGGGATCATCTTATTTACTACCGTCGTCCTAAGTAAACAAGATGCATAAACATAATAAACATCACATGCAATTATATAGTTGTGACATGATATGGCCAATATCATCAAGCTCCATTGATCTCCATCTTCGGGCTCCATGATCATCTTGTCACCGGCTTGACACCATGATCTCCATCATCATGATCTCCATCATCGTGTCTTCATGAAGTTGTCACGCCAACGACTACTTCTACTTCTATGACTAACGCGTTTAGTAATGAAGCAAAGTAGTTTACATGGCGTTCTTCAATGACACGCAGGTCATACAAAAATAAAGACAACTCCTATGGCTCCTGCGGTTGTCATACTCATCGACATGCAAGTCGTGAATCCTATTACAAGAACATGATCTCATACATCACAATTCATCATTCATCACAACTTCGCCATATCACATCACATGATCAATCGCTGCAAAAACAAGTTAGACGCCCTCTAGTTGTTGTTTGCATCTTTTACGTGCTGCGATTGGGTTCTAGCAAGAACGTTTTCTTACCTACGAATCACCACAACGTGATTTTGTCAACTTCTATTTACCCTTCATAAGGGCCCTGTTCATCGAATCCGCCCAACTAAAGTGGGAGAGACAGACACCCGCCAGCCACCTTATGCAACTAGTGCATGTTAGTCGGTGGAACCGGTCTCACGTAAGCGCACGTAAGGTTGGTCCGGCCGCTTCATCCCACAATACCGCTGAGCAAGAAAAGACTAGTAGAGGCAAGTAAGATGACAAGATCAACGCCCACAACAAATTTGTGTTCTACTCGTGCATTAGAGAACTACGCATAGACCTAGCTCATGATGCCACTGTTGGGGAACGCTGCGTAAAATTAAATTTTTCCAACGGCTTCACCAAGATCCATCTATGAGTTCATCTAAGCAACGAGTAACGAGAGAGATTTCATCTACATACCACTTGTAGATCGCGCGTGGAAGCTTGCAAGGTGATGATGGAGTCGTACTCGAACGTGATTCAGATCACCGATGCCAAGTGCTGAACGGACAGCACCTCCGCGTTCAACACACGTGACGGACGATCGACGCCTCCTCCTTCTTGATCCAGCAAGGGGAGGAGAGGTTGAGGAAGACAGCTCCACCGGCAAAGACGACGGCGTGATGATGGTGGAGAAGCAAGATTCGGCAGGCTTCGCCAAGCTCTACGGAGGAGGAGATGTGTTGGGAGGGAGGGCTGCGCCTTGGGTGTTGTGTACAGCAGCCCCCTCCCCCCTTTATATAGGCCCCAGTGGCGGCCCCTCGAGATCCAATCTCCAGGGGGCGGCGCAAGGGGTGGAGTGCCCCCAAGCCGGGGGCGCCCACCCCTAGGGTTTCAACCCTAGGCGCGAGGGTGGGCCTAGGGGCGCACCAGCCCCGTGGGCTGGTTCCTTCCCCTCTCGCCCATGGGGCCCTCCGGATAGGTGGCCCCACCCGATGGACCTCGGGACCCTTCCTGGTCCCAGATTTTACCGAAACCCCAAACTTTCCCGATGGTCAAACACCACTTCCTATATATTATTCTTTGCCTCCGGACCCTTCCGAACTCCTCGTGACGTCCGGGATCTCATCCGGACTCGAACAACATTCGTGGTCACATACTTGACTTCCTACAAACCCTAGCGCCACCGAACCTTAAGTGTGTAGACCCTACGGGTTCGGGAGACACGCAGACATGACCGAGACGACTCTCGGGCAATAACCAACAGCGGGTCCGATATCCATGTTGGCTCCCACATGCTCCTCGATGATTTCATCGGTTGAACCACGATGTCGAGGATTCGATCAAACCTCGTATGCAATTCCTTTGTCAATCGGTGCGTTATTTGCCCGAGACCCGATCGTCGGTATCCCAATACCTTGTTCGGTCTCGTTACGGCAAGTCACTTTACTCATCAGTAATGCATGATCCCGTGGCCAACACCTTGGTCACATTGAGCTCATTATGATGATGCATTACCGAGTGGGCCCAGAGATACCTCTCCGTCATACACGGAGTGACAAATCCCATCCTCGATCCGTGTCAACCCAACAGATACTTTCGGAGATACCGTAATGCACCTTTATAGTCACCCGATTACGCCAGACGCTTTGATACACCCAAGGCACTCCTACGGTAACCGGAGTTACACGATCTCATGGTCGAAGGAATAGATACTTGACATTGGCAAAGCTTCTAGCAAACGAACTATACGATCTTTTATGCTATGCTTATGATTGGGTCTTGTCCATCACATCATTCTCCTAATTATGTGATCTCGTTATCAACGACATCCTATGTCCATAGTCAGGAAACCATGACTATCTATTGATCACAACGAGCTAGTCAACTAGAGGCTCACTAGGGACTCATTGGGTCTTAGTGTTCACACGTGTATTACGATTTCCGGATAATACATTTATAGCATGAACAAAAGACTATTATCATGAACATTGAAATATAATAATCCTTTTATTATTGCCTCTAGGGCATATTTCCAACAATTCGGAGTTCGGAAAGGTTCCGAGTGATTCGGGTATTTTTCGGAGTACCGGAGAGTTACGGGAATTCGCCGGGGAGAAGTATTGGGCCTTATTGGGCCCTGCGAGAAAGGGAAAGGGGCTGCCTAGGGCAGGCTGCGCTTCCCCCCATGGCCTAGTCCGAATTGGACTAAGGGGAGGGGCCGCACCCCCTCCTTCCTTCCCTTCTCTCTTCCCCTTCCTAGTCTGCTACTCCTAATACATGGAAGGACTCCTAGTTGGACTAGGAAAGGGGGAATCCTACTCCCGGTGGGAGTAGGACTCCCCTAGTGCGCGCCATAGTAGAGGGCCGGCCCTCCCCTCCTCCACTCCTTTATATACGGGGGCAGGGGGCACCCCATAGACACACAAGTTGATCATTGAGATCGCTTCCTTGGCAGTGTGTGTGCCCCTCCATGATATTACACCTCGGTCATATTGTAGTGGTGCTTAGGCGAAGCCTCGCGACAGAGAACATCAAGATCGCCACCATGCCGTCGTCTTGACGGAACTCCTCCCCGCACCTCTCGCTGGATCGGAGATCGGGGTGCATCATCGAGCTGTCGTGTGTCAAGAACTCGGAGGTGCCGAGTAACGGTGCTTGGATCGGTTGGATCGGGAGGACGACGACTACTTCCTCTACGCTATGCCAACGCTTCGCTTCGGGTTCACGAGGGTACGTGAGACAACACTCTCCCTCTTGTTGCTATGCATCACCATGATCTTGCGTGTGCGTAGGAATTTTTTGAAATTACTACGCTCCCCAACAAAGGGTATCGAGCCCGTGTTTTATGGTTTGATGTTATATGCACGAGTAGAACACAAGTGAGTTGTGGGCGATATAAGTCATACCGCTTACCAAAGATGTCATACTTTGGTTCGGCGGTATTGTTGGATGAAGCGGCCCGACCGACATTACGATACGCTTACGCGAGACTGGTTTTACCGCCGCTTTGCACACGGTGACTAGCGGTGTCGGTTTCTCCAACTTTAGTTGAACCGAGTGTGGCTACGCCGGTCCTTGCGAAGGTTAAAACAGCATCAACTTGACAAACTATCGCTGTGGTTTTGATGCGTAGGTGAGATTGGTTCTTGCTTAAGCCCGTAGCAGCCACGTAAAACTTGCAACAACAAAGTAGAGGATGTCTAACTTGTTTTTGCAGGGCATGTTGTGATGTGATATGGTCAAGACGTGATAAGATATAAGTTGTTGTATGAGATGATCATGTTTTGTTGAAGTTATCGAATCGCGTAAGCCCTATGGATGTCTCTTTGTTGCATAAGATGCAAGTGCCAAATAATTGCTTTACTTTATCGCTATACGATAGCAATAGCTGTAAGAGCAATAGTTGGTGAGACAACCATGTGATGACACATTGATATAGATCAAGATGATGAAGATCATGGTGTCGTGCGGTGTGATTTATAGAGATCATGACAAGACTTTGGAGATGGAGATCAAAGGCAAGATGATCATGGCCATATCATGTCACATATTTTGATTGCATATGATGTTTATCTATTATACATCTTATTCTTGCTTTGATTGACGGTAGCATTTTAAGATGATCTCTCACTAAATTATCAAGAAGTGTTCTCCCGAGTATGCACCGCTGCCAAAGTTCGTCGTGCCCGCACACCACGTGATGATCGGGTGTGATAAGCTCTCGTCCATCTACAAGGGTGCAAGCCAGTTTTGCACACGCGAATACTCAAAGTTAAACTTGACGAGCCTAGCATATGCAGATATGGCCTCGGAACACGGAGACCGAAAGGTCGAGCGTGAATCATATAGTAGATATGATCAACATAAGATGTTCACCATTGAAAACTACTCCATCTCACGTGATAATCGGTTATGGTTTAGTTGATTTGGATCACGTGATCACTTAGATGACTAGAGAGATGTCTGTCTAAGTGGGAGTTCTTAAGTAATATGATTAATTGAACTTAAATTTATCATGAACTTAGTCCTGGTAGTATTTTGCAAATTATGTTGTAAGATCAATTGCTTGCGTTGTTGCTTTCATATGTTTATTTTGATATGTTCCTAGAGAAAAATGTATTGAAAGATGTTAGTAGCAATGATGCGGATTGGATCCGTGATCCGAGGTTTATCCTCATTGCTGCACGTAAGAATTATGTCCTTGATGCACCGCTAGGTGAGCAGACCTATTGCAGAGTAGATGCGCACGTTATGAACGCTTTGGCTAGCTCAATATGATGACTACTTGATAGTTTAAGTGCACCATGCTTAACGGCTTAGAATCGGGACTTCAAAGACGTTTTGAACGTCATGGACCATATGAGATGTTCCTGGAGTTGAAGTTAATATTTTAAGCAAATACCCGAGTTGAGAGATATGAAGTCTTCAACAAGTTCTATAGCTAAAAGATGGAGGAGAATCACTCAACTAGTGAGCATGTGCTCAGATTGTCAGGGTACTTCAATCGCTTGAATCAAGTGGGAGTTAATCTTCCGATAAGATAGTGATTGATGTAATTCTCTAGTCACCATCACCAAGTTAGTAGAACTTCGTGATGAACTATAGTATGCAAGGGATGATGAAAATGATTCCCGAGTTTTTCATGATGATGAAATCGTTGAAGGTAGAAATCAAGAAAGAACATCAAGTGTTGATGGTTAACAAGACCACTAGTTTCAAGAAAAGGGCAAAGGGATAGAAGGAACTTCAAGAAGAACGGCAAGCAAGTTGTTGCTCAAGTGAAGAAGCCCAAGTCCGACCTAAGCCCGAGACTAAGTGCTTCTACCGCAAAGGGACTGGTCACCGAAGCGTAACTACCCCAAGTATTTGGCGGATAAGAAGGATGGCAAAGTGAACAAAGGTATATTTGATATACATGTTATTGATGTGTACTTTACTAGTGTTTATAGCAACTCCTCGGTATTTTGTAATGGTTCGTTGCTAAGAGTAGTAACTCAAACAGGAGTTGCGTATAAATGTAAACTAGTTAAGGGTGAAGTGACGATGTGTGTTGAATGTAGTTTCAAGATTGATATGATCATCATCGCACACTCCCTATACTTTCGGGATTAGTGTTGAACCTAAATAAATGTTATTTGGTGTTTGCGCTGAGCATGAATATGATTTGATCGTGTTTATTGCAATACGGTTATTCATTTAAGTAAGAGAATAAATTGTTGTTCTGCTTACATGAATAAAACCTTATATGGTTACACACCCAATGAAAATGGTTCATTGGATCTCGATCGTAGTGATACACATATTCATAATATTGAAACCAAAAGATGCAAAGTTAATAATGATAGTGCAACTTATTTGTGGCATCGCTGCTTAGGTCATATTGGTAAAGCGATGAAGAAACTCCATGTCGATGGGATTTTGGAATCACTTGATTATGAATCACTTGATGCTTATGAACCATGCCTCATGGGCAAGATGACTAAGACTCCGTTCTCCTAACAATGGAGCGAGCAACCGACTTATTGGAAATAATACATACCGATGTATGCGATCCAATGAGTGTTAAGGCTCATGGCGGGTATCGTTATTTTCTCGACCTTCACAGATGATTTGAGCAGATATGGGTATATCTACTTGATGAAACATAAGTCCGAAATAGTTGAAAGGTTCAAAGAATTTCAGAGTGAAGTGGAAAATCATCGTGACAAGAAAATAAGGTTTCTACGATCCGATCACGGAGACAAATATTTGAGTTACGAGTTTGGTCTTCAATTAAAACAATGTGGAATAGTTTCACAAATTCATGCCACCAGAACACCACATCATAATGGTGTGTCCGAACGTCATAACCGTATTTTATTGGATATAGTACAATCTATGATGTTTCTTACCGATTTACCAATATCGCTTTTGGGATCATGCATTAGAGACAACTGCATTCACGTTAAATTGGGCACCATCTAAATCCGTTGAGACGACACTATATGAACTGTGGTTTAGCAAGAAACCAAAGTTGTTGATTCTTAAAGTTTGGGGCTGCGATGCTTATGTGAAAAGGTTTCATCCTGATAAGCTCAAACCCAAATCGGAGAAGTGCGTCTTCGTAGAATACCCAAAGGAAATTGTTGGGTACACCTTCTATCACAGATCCAAGGCAAAACATTCGTTGTTAATAAATGGATCCTTTCTAGAGAAGGAGTTTCTCTCAAAGAAGTGAGGGGAGGAAAGTAGAAGTTGATAAGGTAATTGTACCTTCTCCTTATTGAAAGTAGTTCATCACGTAAATCTGTTCTTGTGACTACTATACCAATTAGTGAGGAAGCTAATGATGATGATCATGTAACTTCAGATCAAGTTACTACCGAACTTCATAGGTAAACAGAGTGAGATCCGCACTGAGTGGTACGGTAATCATGCTCAAGGTCGTGTTTTCGACCATGACAAACCTACGAACTATGAGGAAGCGATGATGAGCCCAGATTCCGCGAAATGGCTTGAGGCCATGAAATCTGAGATGAGATCAATGTATGAGAACAAAGTGTGGACTTTGGTGGAGTTGCTCGATGATCGGCAAGCCATAGAAAATAAATGGATCTTCAAGAGGAAGACGGACGCGATAGTAGTGTTACTATCTACAAAGCTAGACTTGTCGAAAAAGGTTTTGACAAAGTTCAAGATGTTGAATACAATGAGATTTTCTCACTCGTGATCGATGCTTAAAAGTCTGTCCGAATCATGTTAGCAATTGCCACATTTTTTGAAATCTGGCAAATGATGTCAAAACTGCATTTCTTAATGGGTTTATTAAAGAAGAGTTGTATATGATGCAACCGAAGGTTTTGTCAACCCTAAAGGTGCTAACAAAATGTGCAAGCTCCAAATGATCCATCTATGGACTGGTGCAAGCATCTCGAGTTGGAATATACGCTTTGATAAGTTGATCAAAGCATATAGTTTATACAGACTTGCAAAGAAGCATGTATTTACTAGAAAGTGAGTGGGAGCACTACAAGATTTCGATAAGTATATGTGAATGACATATTGTAGATCGGAAATAATGTAGAATTATTCTACAAAGCATAAAGGAGTGTTTGAAAGGAGTTTTTCAAAGAAAGACCTCGTGAAGTCTTACATATTGAGCATCAAGATCTATAGAGATAGATCAAGACGCTTGATAAGTTTTTTCAATGAGTACATACCTTGACAAGATTTTGAAGTAGTTCAAAATGGAACAGTCAAAGAAAGAGTTCTTGCCTGTGTTACAAGGTGTGAAATTGAGTAAGACTCAAAACCCACCACGGCAGAAGATAGAAAAAGAATCAAAGTCATTCCCTATGCCTTGGCCATAGGTTCTATAAAGTATGCCATGTTTGCGACCAGATCTATTGTATACCCCTGCACCGAGTTTGGCAAGGAGTACAATAGTGATCTAGGAGTAGATCATCGACACGGTCAAAATTATCCTTAGTGGAATAAGGATATGTTTCTCGATTATGGAAGTGACAAAAGGTTCGTCGTAAAGGGTTACGCCGATGCAAGTTTTGACACCGATTTGGATGACTCTAAGTCTCGATCTAGATACATATTGAAAGTAGGAGCAATTAGCTAGAGTAGCTCCGCAAGAGCATTGTAGACATAGAAAATTGCAAAATACATAACGGATCCGAATGTGAAAGACCCGTTGACTAAGATTCTCTCACAAGCAAAACATGATCACACCTTAGTACTCTTTGGGTGTTAATCACATAGAGATGTGAACTAGATTACTGAATCTAGTAAACCCTTTGGGTGTTGGTCACATGGCGATGTGAACTATGGGTGTTAATCACATGATGATGTGAATTATCGATGTTAATCACATGGTGATGTGATCTAGATTATTGACTCTAGTGCAAGTGGGAGATCAAGGAAATATGCCCTAGAGGCAATAATAAAGTTATTATTTATTTCCTTATATCATGATAAATGTTTATTATTCATGCTAGAATTGTATTAACCGGAAACATAATACATGTGTGAATATATAGACAAACAGAGTGTCACTAGTATGCCTCTACTTGACTAGCTTGTTAATCAAAGATGGTTATGTTTCCTAACCATGGACAAAGAGTTGTTATTTGATTAACGGGATCACATCATTAGTTGAATGATCTGATTGACATGACCCATTCCGTTAGCTTAGCATCCGATCGTTTAGTATGTTGCTATTGCTTCCTTCATGACTTATACATGTTCCTATGACTATGAGATTATCCAACTCCCGTTTATCGGAGGAACACTTTGTGTGCTACCAAACGTCACAACGTGAATCGGGTGATTATAAAGGTGCTCTACAGTGTGTCTCCAAAGGTACTTGTTGAGTTGGCGATTTCGAGATTAGGATTTGTCACTCCGAATGTCGGAGAGGTATCTCTGGCCCTCTTGGTAATGCACATCACTTAAGCCTTGCAAGCATTGCAACTAATGAGTTAGTTGTGAGATGATGTATTACGGAACGAGTAAAGAGACTTGCGTAACGAGATTGAACTAGGTATTGATACCGACGATCGAATCTCGCAAGTAACATAC